>CAHIKZ030000876.1:800000-917500 GCA_903632075.3 Acanthosepion pharaonis
CAATTAACTAAAAAGATAAAAAAGAAAAAAAGATATCAGGAATCCTCACAGAACAAAAAAGAATTTCACAACAAAAGAGGTTTGAAAATAAAACTTTAAAGTTTAACAACCAATAACATTTATAAATAGCCCTATTCTATCAGTTACTCTTTCCTGGTCATTGAAAACTTTTCAATGCATTGATAAACAGTTTGAGGTAAAAAAAAAAAAAAAAAATTATATATCAAGGTTAAAACAACTTTTTTCCTCTACTGCCATTTTAAGTTAAAAACTACTTTCATTGTTAGTCTAAAGATGGCTGAAGTAAAGCTAGAGAATGGTGTAGTGATAAAGTTAGTGGTTAGCAATATAATCAAAACCGAGTTCAAATGCAATGAGCACTAAATTAAAACAATGGTCACCTCCATCCCACCAAACTGCTAGAATTTACTGCTATTATTTAAGAAAACTGAAACTTAAAATATACATTAAATAAATCTCACCTGTGACATACAGGTCATATTTATCTATTAAAAGATTGCTCCCTAGACTAGATTTTAAATCAGTTCAATAAAATGATTTCAAATCTCCTCATAATATTTTTGAATCTCATTACTATACATTCACATCATTGACATCAAATCACAAAATAAAAAATATCTATACCCAATATAGCAAAAACAGATGTATTTTTAATTAAAATTTTCAACTTTTCTCTTTAGAAAAAAATGTTGCCCAAATTAAAAAAACTTACTGCTCTCATCTGGGGATTCAACTTAAACAATCCATCAAGCAGATCCCATAAGCGTGTCTTGATTTTTCAGTAATAACTATTTAAGCAACTGAAAAATTTCATAGTCACTATGGAATTTTAATCATGTTCATTAAATTGTTCCTTTTATAAAATCATAAGCAGGAATAAACAAAAAAAAAAAAAAAAAAAACTAACTTACTGCAATTAATTTATGATATATTAATTTGATTATCAGGTATTTAAATTATGGGTTTTAACAGGGAGAGAAAAATGGTCACAAGGTATTTAATTATATCCAAGATCCTTAAAAAAATTTCAAAAAGCCCATCAAATAATTTTAACCTTTACAATTCTGCAGGTGTAAATGTCCACCGGTGACACTCTTTCTCAATATTCTCCAGATGGACATGTTCGCCAAGTGACAATGCTTTGTTTCAAAGGGAAAGTATATTTCTAAAAATAACCTATTACTGTGAAAATGACATCTTTAAGCTATGAACTGATGTCAGCCATTTTGTCCTAAATGAAATACTTGTTTTATCAGCAAATTTTAATAAATTATAAATTGTTTTTTTTTCAGTGGCAACACCAGGGGTGAGGCATGGATCTGTTACATCGATAGAGGAACTTTTCATGGACAGTGAGCGTGACGAAGAAGAATTTATCGAATGTGCGTGACAGTGAGACTGAAAGTGATTCCAGCCAAGAATGAGGAATTTTCAAACCATCACAAGCATATTGTAATCCATGGCTATCAGAATTCTCCTATACTCCTGAATGTAAAATGTTAATCAAGAAGCAAGTGAGATAGATGCTTTTCAGTAACAGTACTACACACTCACTAAAGAAATGAGTTTGGATGAAAATATGATTGCTTTCAAAGGGAGGACAAATCTCATGCAGTACATACCCAAGAAGCCGTCAGAATGAAAGCGTGGGCATTTGCAGAAGCAAAGATTGGCTACCTTTATAATTGGAAACTGTACTTAGGTAAAGATACAATTTAAAAATACACCAAATGTTACACATAGGATAGAATCACATTACTGGCTTGTCTACTTTACCACTGTGGCCATGTTACATGGACAATTTCTTTACTTTGCCTGAGTTGTTTGCCAAGTTAACTGAGAATGGCATGGGTGCATGAGGTACTCTTTGAACGAATTGCGTTTGAGATCCCTGCTGAAATCAAGAATGTGAAACCCAAGCCAAATGAAATTACCAAGCATGATGGCAACAGTCTCTTTTTGACTTAATGTGACAAGCAGCCAATCAACCTACATATTACCTGCCACATCAATCAGGCCATCAGGAAGGAAGTTAGGTTGAAGAACTACCAGGACCATGTTCGGATAATGGACAAGCCCTGTGCCATTGAGAGCTACACTAGAAACAATCATTTTGACAAGCCACTAACTTTTTTTTTTATTGCTGAGCACAAGTCACTGAAGAAAGCTTTTTTTTAACTTATTTGAAGGCTGCTTTTGTAATTCTTGGGTGATTTGGAGGGCATTACACTCCAGTCAAACAACTGGCTGAGAAATTCTGACTGAAGATAGTGCACAGACTTCTTGAAGAGTATCAGCCAACTGTGAGCTCTCGCCAAGGATTGCACCCTAATGACACTTGAGACATGCTGGTTATTGATGAGCACTACATCACAATAAATCCCAAACATATCAGCACTGGAAAGCCCTCGACTGTGTGGTGTGCTCCAGTAAGGATAAAAAGAGGCACCAAACTACCTATGTGTACTGGAATTGTCAGGTTCCCTTGTGTCCCTACACCTACTTTGAACGTTATACTTTGGTCAACAAGGTAGATTGTGAGACTGGATTACACAATTAACAAGCTTCTTAATAAAATACAAACTTTTTTTCTCAAAATTTATTATATGCACAATAAAAATAATATGTTTACATTTTCTACATCTTTTCATGCAAATACCCTGAAAATTTTATAACAGTTTCTCTAAAACCCTAAAAGTTAGTGCTAGTAATATACCCACCATTCAAAAACTTACCACACCCAAAATTAATGTGGATCCAGGGGGATACAACTCTGAAAGTTAGTACGGAGTTGTAAAGGTTAAAATTTCTCTTCAGTGAAAAGTTTAAAGAAAATTACTACTTTCAAACATTTATACTTAAGCAGTGATGGCATAACAATAAAGCTTAAATGTTGATTATATGAAAAAGACATTCCAATAGTTAACTGGATAAAGAAAAGCCATCATATAAACAATGGTTATCCAATAACAAAAATAAAATTAATATTATAAATAATCTGTTATTAGTGGATGATCAGATTATCAAGATATTAATTATAAAAAGCAAAACTCTTGAATAAAAAATAGCCATTTGAGATTCCCAACTATACAATAAGCATCACTTCTAAGAAAAGTGATTGCAAAGGATTTTCTTTTGAATTATGTTGTAACTAAAACTGACCCAACATCATGGTCAAGCAGAAAATTGTGTTGCAAACATTTCAGTTATCACATTTGGCAAAGAGGCTAGTAGAAAATTATCACAAAGTATTTAACAAAGAAAAATATGTTACTATAGTCATTGAAAAGCATTTTTAAGCTTTGCCTAAAATAGCAGAAGTAAATAGTTTCGTTTGGAAATAATATCTTATTTCTATTTCATATGAATAAATAATGGAGGTTGAGAAACAAAGCCACAGGTTCAAGCAGGTCTACTGAAATGGCAGAAAAAGAATATCACTAGTGAAGACAATGTTTGAGAAGAAATAACACTCGACAAGAGATAAAAAAATAAATCAATATTTTCAGCCAATCACAAATGCATAATAGTTCAACAACGAATACATTTAAATCAATAAACAAGTCAACCATTTTTAAGTTATAACAAATATATGGAAGAAAATTTTTTGGATCATACAGAGTTAAAATAATAAAATTACAAACATTTAATATAACAGAACATTACTATAATGGAAGTGGAATTTCATTTTTTCTATTTAATACATGAATAATGAAATCAAATTCTTACTTGTTTCTAAAGTAAGAGTCTAGATGAGAACAAAGAAATTTTTCTCTCCAAAAGCCAAAAATAGTTAAATATTAAATGGTGTTTAATGACCTGGCATGAGAGAGAAGAGGTCAATGTCAAGTTCTTCAGAGTGAGGAATTAAAAAAAAAAAAAAAAAATAACCACTATAAAAACTGGAGCCAATAAGTACTGCCAAAAATAAAAAATAAAAACAAACAAACAATACCCAAGTTTTAAAATGAATTTTTAAAAATAAAAAAAATCTTTGTTGAAGCTTTTATCTTAATTTTAATTTCATGCTAATAGATTAAATTTAATATTTCCAATAAGCAAAATGCTTTGCTGTATTTCAAAAACTTATTTAAATTGAGTGGAAAGAATTTTTTTTTTTTTGCTAAAACAGCGGATTTTTAGTCATCTTTCATCACAATGTCATGATCATCACTAAAAAAAAAAATCTTCCAAAAATATACAACAATTATTTACTTTAAGTTTAAAATATCGAAAAAATGCATTTTTAAGCAGACAGTAGCTGTTTATTTAATGTGTTCACAGATTTGACAGCTTAATGACAGATTGACATTAACCTAATGTTGTTCAATGGGACTTTAGGCATTAAAAAAGTAACTGAATTAATGTCAGCATTTTTATTTCATTTTTAAGTACTCAGTAATCTTAAAAATTTAAGAAAATATTCTCTGTATTCTAATGCTTTATTGAATTTTAAATATTTTTGACTGTAAATTTATTATAGTTATCACTCTTATTTTCTGATAATGTTGTGTATGGTTGGCCATATAATAGAAAATCAGCATATTTATACATTTAAAAAAAAAAAAAAAAAAAAACATTGATTTACCAGAAAAAAAGATGCTAAATTTTTTAATACTAATCTGCTACCATCACTGGTTTTTGACCAAAATTTTAAATGTGCTAGAAAGGATTAAAAAAATTTAATAAAATAAAATACTTTGGCCTTTCCTTTCAATAACTAATATTTTGATGATATATTGTTTTTATCAAGTTTAGGACCTTTTTCATCATGCTATGCTCATTTTTCAGCAAATTATTGGAGATACCCATCAAAAATTAATTTAATTTCAGTAGAACATATTAGTGGGCAAAATTAAGCATTTATACTTTTGAGCAACTACTAAAATTATGTGATCAAACTAAAGAGAGAAAAAATGTGGTTCTTGAAGGTTAAAAAGGTTGTGTTTATATTATATTCTTTGCCTAAACATTACACACACTTTTTCTAAAATTATGCAAGTTAACAAGTCTGATGATAAAAAGAACTAAGTGCCAACTTTGAATTAATAAGAGGCTTTCTCTTGTAGGAAAACATTAAATAAATTCTCAATTTTAATAAAGATATATGCACAGTATTATCCTATTTAAAAAAAAAAAAAAAAAAAAAAGAGCTAATTGAATATTGATTCCTCTTTTTATGCTCTCTTCCTTATTGCATGCAAAATGAAATACAAGTTGTCTTTTCCAATGATTCAAGTAGTCACACATCACATGAATAAATTGAAGAATTAAATTGTGTAACATTCAAATAGATCTTGCATTGTATTGTCCATATAAAATTTATTACATTACATAAGTGTGGATTTTAACCCAGTAATAGGTCAGCAGATTTGTGATATACATGTCTACAAGTTAATGAGATTCACAAAAATGAAGATCAATATAAAATACACTTTAGAATACAGAATCAAATTTTTAAGAAAGTATAATCATCAATAGTATTTAAGTGCTGTACAAAAAGATGAAAGTTCATGTTCATGCCTTTCAGTGAATATGGCAGAAAATTCACTAAATCTTATTGCAGCTGCAGCAAGGTCAAAATTAGCATTATTCTTCAGGATGTTGCAGTTAATATTTTCCGTCAGTGTAACTGTTGGAGATACTGTCAGAAGACTAGATACTGTCATGAAGACTAGGAAACACAAGCAGATTACCATTTACCATTTCTTCTAGAAAATTTCAGATCAAGAACAGCTTTACAACAAGGTAATAAGGCTGTGAAAAAATTATTTGTAAAAATTTAAAAAATCAGCTGATAAAACCCTGACTTACTTTTACCTGCAGAACTATGAGGAGGCGTGGAAAGGTTCAAGCCTCATCCTGTATTAGTTTGAACTTGGTAGGAATAGTTCTGTATTAGCTGAATTAGCCCAAAAATTGAATTCAAGCCATTCAACAGTTCACCATCATTGGCAATAGCTTGGAAAATGTATTCCCTATGATTTGACAAAAGCCAATTGTAAAGCTGGAGTGGACATATTTGCACTCTTGTGAATGAGTTTCCTCTTTTGGGAGTAGATTAGTAACTGGTGATGGGAGGGAGGGAGGGAGGGGGAGAGAGAGAGAGAAAAAAAAATAGAGAAAAAGAAAAAAAAGGATATTTTACAAGAATATGACCAACAAAAACAATGGTCTAATGTATCAGGCAAGATTCAAAATAAAACTGCCATCCAAGGAAAGTTTTGACAAGTTTTTGGTAGTATTGTGCTAATCTGGAATACTGTTTCAAAGTGAAAATTTGCATGGCCCAATATAACAAATATCACATTTGAAAAGATCAAAGACCTTGGATGAGAAAAAGAAACAGCTTGTCTCCAGATCTTACTCAATTGGATTTCCATTTATCACATAATTTACAGAAACAGCTTGACAGACTAGAAAACATGAAACCTACCATTTCTATATTCTCCTCCAAACCTTTCCCAAGAATGTTATAAAGTTTGCAAATCATTTGTAGGAGATCATTAATAATGACAGAACTCCTGTTAATGAATACATTTTTATTAAACATTTTTTCTGACCCTTCATTCAGACATGAATGGGGCAACATAGTATATATCCTTTTTTTCACCGATATTAATTTTTAATCTTTTAAATGCAGACTGAAATTTTAAATGTAACAAATTCAAGTATTACAGGGTATGCAGAAATTACTTTGTTTTGTTTTCTCTTTATAAGTAAAAAATGAAAAAAATTAAGAGCTCAAAATATCTGAAATTGGGTTCATGTGAATGAAAAAATAGGATAATACTTCTAAGCTGAAGGAATTGAGGGATGAGAGCAAGAAAGAGTTGAAAGGCAATCAAGTGAAAATGTTGAAAGGTAAAAAACAAGAGGAATAATCTAAATGCGAACATTAAACACGTAGCAAGAAGTCAGCTGGTCCAATCCACTCAATCAGGTAGATTATGTAGATTAAGCAAAAACAACAATTACTGGTCTTCAAAGCTGGAGCATCTTGTCACTTAAACCAACAGAACAGGCAAATGGGAATTTAAAATATTTTCACAATACCCAAGATAATTAATCATGTCAGCCTGGGTGATATTTTCATTTTAATGTTTTCATGTGAAAGAAGAAAGCCAGCAGCTAAATATAAACAACATGTTATGCAAGTGGCAATACATTTTTTAAAAGCAGCAAGTCTAATGACCAGGAGATATAATAATTAACACATCTTACCATGAAATAAAAAGATTTGCAGGAGATTAAAATGGGAAAGGATCATAACTGCAATCAAACAGAACCTACTTTACATTATATGCAGTCAATGTATTTGTCTCATTAGAATTTTTAGCAGTTTAAATTTAAGGGCTTCATTTTACAAAACTGCCTTAGACAACTAAATAAATCTCCAGGACATTGTTGCCCAATGACTTAAGTAACAAATTCAAAGATATCTTCTCAGTAAAGATCAGCTGTCAAGAAATAATTTCAGTTCAAGTTTAGAATAATGTTAATGAAATTCAGTAGACAGAATTAACATAAAAATAGCTATCTTAAAGTAGTTATGAAAAAAAAGTTTAAATTTGATAGAGCTAACAATATTTTATCTAAATATTGAACAACACCTTTATGATTTTGATATTAACACATTTTGGCTAATCTCGTCTTCAGCCATCATTAGGTATACAATCTTATGGATTGTACACCTGATAAAAAGAGGAAAAATCTTATTCATTCACAAGAATAGCAACTGAAAAATTTGTTAATATGTCAAGCAGTTCAAACTATTTAAGCAGAACTAGGTCCACATGCATACCCCATGCTGCCTCCCATGTGTACCCAGGCAATGCCTGACTATACACATGGGAATTCGTAAACATCATCATATATAATATAAAAAGTGCTGAAATTCATACAAAAATAACCAACACTTTAATATATGTCACCTCATTGAATTTCCCTATTCTCCAATAGCATTCCTCGTCAATTATCTGGATTTCACCCCAGAGGGAGTAATGTGTACCCTCTTCTCTTTAGATATGGTCTGTAGCTACCTAGCTGGTAGTAGAAGTTCCTCTCTTGCATCCTGTCTTAGAAAGTTTATGTTAAAAGATACTAATGTGCTTTACTTTTAGCTTCATTGAATCACTACTAGTTACCATGCACAGTGTTGAAGGCAATGAACTAATGCTAATTTTTAATACAAAGGAGATTGTCGCACTAAAAATTTCAAATATAAGTGTATGCTTTTTTTTTTTTTCTTGCCATTGTTCTAGAGATATTTTTTTTATCATTTCTTATGAATTGTACACTTGACAAGACCTGAAGAATGGATCTGCTAAAACATTGTGTTAATAACATCATAAGAACACAAAAGGAGTTTATAATGTTTTGAACAAAATATGAAGTGCTAAGGACTTTCCTCAAAGTTATAGAAACAGCAATATTCTAGTCAAAATATCAAATAACTGAAGATCACCATGAGAGGCAAAGAAGAAATGAGTGAGTGTCTTCAGTCTTAGTATTTAGGAGACAAGTAAATATAATCAGATGAATATTGCTCAATGTTTCTTGTTGACCAACATGTGGAGACTGAAATCTCATTTGTGCAGTGGACAATGCAAATAGGATTCAAAGTGAACCAAAACCAAAGTCAAAGATGCAACTTCAGTATTTTCTTCTTTCTACAGGAAAAAGTAAAGTAGTTTTCATTTACTCTAGCTTTGTCTGGCAAATATCAGAGGATCTGAAGACTACGCATGATAGGAGCAGGTAAACGACAAGTAACAGAAGCTGCAAGTAAGTTGAAGAATCTGGAATAAAAATAGAACTAGAGGCAGCAAATGCCAAAAATGGTAGAGGTTATTCTGGATCACTGGTCTATTCCCAAATTATCTTGAATGCTGCTACAAAAAATAGAAAACAAAATCTTTAGGGTCAAGCAGTTACATTTTCTGCTTCCAAAGCATCAACATTTTTCTCCATGTCCTCTCCCTACAAACAGCCTCCTTATTAAACTTACAACTGCTAACACACACACACAATCATTGTATTATCATCCATAACAAGATAAATACTCCTAGCAAACATGAAAACAAGGTCATAAAATGGTTTAGTTCAAATAAATAATGACGGATCCCCCCCCCCCAACACCCGACACAAAATATTGCCAGACAATGTTTTTAGGGGCCCGCTACAAATGAACAAGGTCAAATGAACAAAACTCCTCACAACTATTGTTTGACAGTCTTGCAGTCAGCAAAATATGATCCTTTAATTAAATGGCTAAAATGATATAGAACTACAAAAAACATTTTTAAAAATAAAATAAAAGAAAAGAAAATTTTTAAATTACAGATATTATAAAGAAGCAAAAAAGTATATTTATAGATTGTCAGCATTTGATATAAATGCATATTCCTCATCATAGATTGTTGGAACACTACATCCACAGCAGAGCCCATCTCTCTTGAAGATGGTTTTGTTATTCAGAATAGTGCTTCTCTTAGACAGGCTGCCCTAACAAAGCTAAAATCCTGATCTACCCTATAATTAACGGGTAGGAGGGATTCAAAGCATTTATTTTTCAAAACAGGCTACCACCAAAAGCAAGAAAGCTCAATCTGCATATTTATTTAATCCATAGGTGGAGGAAGATGGATAAATGTTCTTTGCAAAAGCATTATTGTAAAATGAATGAAACAGAATCAACCAGAATTTGAACTATATATGGCAATAAACAATAAGTTGCCCACCTCTCCAAATGTACATTAATAAGCAATAAATAGTATTTATTTCAATATTACAGTATCAATGGCATTATTTGGTTCAACCTAATACCCTCTTATCTACTATTTTATATTTATCTCAGAAGGAAATTTCATATTGCTGGAACCACAATAATTTGAAAGTGGGGGAAAAAGTCAGGCTTAGATTGGATGTGAGGATGTCAACAGCTCCTATCTTAAAAAGGGGAAAAATGAAAATATAAAACTTCATTGATTTAAAATCTTGATGTAAAAACAATGTATACCAAAAGCTTTATTTTTCTATATATGTTTGCAAAAACATAGCAAGTCATAATGCAATATTTGTTAGCATAATATTGTTAAAATTCTCATTTTAACAATAAAATAAAAGAATAAAACAATATCAAGTTAAATTAGGTCACCAGTTTCTGAGTAATTTCTAACCAATTTCTAACCCAAGTCTGTCCAAGAGAGATAACTCCAGTTTTATTCACTGCTAATTACAAACTCATTTCCTAAAGTTTTTTTTTAAGAAAATAACTAAGGAGGGATCCTTGAGCTGTCTGCACTCCTATCAGCCAAAGTGACATACCAATGATGATACTTTAATAATATTAATTAAGCATCTGATAATTAACATGCACAAATAATAAAGAATTCTATAAATAGGGAGTGACATTGAGTAGAAACCACCAAAGAGACTAACTATAAAACTGACATCAAAATAAAAAGTTAATTATCTGAAGTTAATTATTAAGGTGATATAGACAAAGAAGTAAAATACTTCTACATTTAACTAAAGTTACTTTTTTTCAGTTAGCTTATCCTAAAAGGTTAGCATTTCAATGCAGTTATTGTTAATAGAAGTTCACAATGTACCAAGATGCAATATGAAACAGTTGTGTCATTAAGTCAAATGCAGAAAAGTTTTAATTCAAATTCTAATACTTTAATTGATCCAGTAGGTATATTTTAATTTCATTATTTTCTGTTAGTAACTTCCTTCTATTAATCATCACAAAAATAAAAACAATGAGTAAATGTTTATAAGTGTGTAGACAATTTATTTAGGTTATTTGCTTACAAAAGAGCCAACATATTAGGTTAAAGAGTTTAAAGAAACTGTTACTGATTTTGTACTCAGCTTCTTGTACAACAATTTTTAACTTTTCATTTAGAAAAATATTGATATATTAAGAGGAGAATACTGACAGCTTGATTAAAAGAACTTTTATTTCAGCAGGACTGAAATTTAAAGGTTGTTATATTAGAAAAACACTTTTCGTGTTAACATTTTTAACCATGAACAATTTCAAAACATGGTAAAATAGTTTTTAAAAAATTCCTTTTGATAGTACCAGTAAACCATGAATAAAGTATACATATGTTTAAAATGATAATCTTTAACTAGTTTTAGTCTAAAGTGTCGATGTTTATTAAAAATCTATGATTCAGTAGATAAAGATTCTATCTATAATAAAACTAGATTTTGGTTTTTCTTTTCTGAAGCCAACTCAACAGATTAATCAATCAGGTTGTTAAGTGCTGCAGTTAATTTCAAAACAGAAACAAAAAGCCCTTGCAGACAAAATCTGATTTAAAAAAAAAAAAAAAAAAAAAAAAAAAGATGTGATTAAACAAATAATTATGTTCAGAAAAAAATTTAGTTGCAGCTTTCTTATTTGCCTGAGTAGCTATCATGTAATAAACTTTGCTGGAAAGAATTGGACCCAAAACAAAAATGTGCAGTCTCCACCTAAATATTTCAATCCTAAGGGATAATATCAAACTTTATTTTTCCAATTTACAAAAAGTATATAGTTATTATAGAGTATATTGCTATTCTCACCTTTCATCTCCAACCCTGTGTCTTGTTTAAGGCCAACAAATTTGCCTAAGATAATGATAGGACATTCAGCATACAGTTTACAATAACAGCAGATAAATTATTTCTTGTGTTGCTTACATGAAAATTTGTAATAAATTTATTAAAATATGTACAGAATGATCCTGGTATAATACAATTATTAAGATCCATAAAATGTCATCACAAAAAAAAAAGTCATGCTAAATCAGTGATTCAAGAAAATCAGCATTTATAGAGTGTTCAAATTCAGTTTTTTGTTATAGCACAGAGTAAAACTTCCAAGATTGTTTCAATCTTTGAAACTCACCTATTATCCATCAATAAACCTATTGATACAAAATGATATTAATAAAACCCATTGATAATATCAAAATGAATAATTTATTCAATGTATCATCTATTATTTTCAATTACAGCCTCAATAAAAACTTAAAATGTTGCACAACACTTAACCACAAAATCCTTGGACATCTTGGCCCACTCCTTGATGACAGCTTTGATACTATTGATGTTGGTCGTGAGAGTCTTGTTGTTGGCCTGCTCCATTGGAGTCTAGAAAGTTCAGGTCTGGGCTGGAAGAGAGCCAGAAAGTCTGCAGGCCAAAAATCAACAAAGTTCACTTTGCAGAATCTCTTCATCTTTGATCCCCCCACTTACACCACACATATTTACATTCTAGGTAGTCAGCCTTCAACAATAGCAAAACATGGTTCCTCTAGCTTGCAGAAGAATGGACATCTTTCCCTCCTATCAGAGAGCACAATACCAAGATCATAAACTTGGCTGAAAGTCTAGTACTGAAGGTGCTCTTGACATCAACTGTTGACTCCGCAATGTACTGATGGCTTTTTCTGTTCAATAAAAAGCATCCACTATGTATATTTTACTCCTCGGGGAATATTTCAAATGCAGATTCTTGAGGTTCCTGAGAACTTTTTTCATACCTTTTCAGTTTTCTGTCCTTTCATAGACTCTAAAGTGATACCTTGGTGTTTAGGTGTAGGATTTAAAGTCTAGGGTGTCATGTGCAGCTTTTCTCATCATCTTGGGGTCCACTCTTACCAATTATCTTTTTCAGCATTACAATTTTAATCCTGAAAACATTTAATAAAATCTAGATTCAGCTTCTTGTTGACTACCACTGGCCAGCTTCCTCTGAATGCCATTGCCAACATCTATGCTTTTTTTTGACATTGTAGACAGTATGTAATGACACACTGTGTTGAGGATGCTTTTAGGATTGTCAGTTTGTCGTCCTGTGAAGTCATTTACCACAATATTCCTAAAAAAATTATTTTACAGTAGTAGATGTAATGTTTGTTGGGAAATTTTTGTTTAAAATTTTACACACACACACACACAATATGACCCATTATAATGTAATCATTAACCCATCAAATTATATCTGAATGTGTCTTAAATCAGTGTTTTTACTTTACTTACAAATTTACAACTGGTACACGTTAACTTGGTTGAGATACCTTTGTAACCATGTACTAATTAATCCTGATCAATTCAAAGCATGACTGATGAAGAGTCAAATAATAAAACAATATTTCAATTGGAAAACTAAATAACCCCATTGATGAAGATAAACATAAACATAATACAATTGTAGACAATAAATTATTAGAAATATAAAACATCACTGCTGATCATGGTAACCAATATTAAAAAAAAAAAAAAAAAGAAGCCTGATACTGTTTTAAGACAGAAACCAGTAAATACTGTCCTATTGAAATTATGGGAAAAATTATAGAAGCTGAAAATAAAAAACTATGTTTGTGGAAAGTTATATTAGTCTCAGTGGTAGAGTATAACAAGCAAGGTTGACAATTTCAATGAAATGGTAATAATAATTTTAGTAATTTTTCTTCTGCTTGATAAGGCTATTTGTCCACCCCCCCCCCCACACACACAAAAAAAAGACACAGGTTTCTACAGAAACAGCATAAAAAAGGATTTAAAAATGAAGGTTTGAAGGTTGTAACTTGAATGCAACTTGGTTCGGCTACATAGACTTCATCCAGCAACCAAATGTATTTTATCTAAGTGTCAAGCAAACAATTTTATAAAGCAGTAAATGATAGAAACAATAAAAATAAATTCCCATTTGAATTAATCCAATATCTATTGATTTACAAAATGGTTGTTTATGATTAACCAAAAGGTTTGCAAATTTATGACAATTAAGTCAGCACTTTTCAAAACGACTAGGTCAGGAAATGAAGAAAATAAGGAATTGAAAATATACAAATCATTCCAGATTTCACTAGAAAATATTTAGGAAAAAAACTATAGGGAGATAATTTTTTTTAATATTTTAAATGAAAGTGAGACAAAGTATGTAGATTTTACATGAACTTGATTGGCTAAAGTAAAACTGTCTCTTAACTGAGCCTCTAATCAAAATTAGTAATCTGTCCAAACTTTAAAATGATAACTTTGACCTCTTGATTATAAATTGTGTGTATGACCCCAAAGGCATATCTGCAAGTGCTTTACCAAAAACTTTACTAATTTATAGAAAAGAAGGTGAGATAAACTAATTTTCTTTTTGTCTAGTCTGATATTTTATAACTTCAATGTGCCAAAATAATGTTGTAACACTTTCCATTTAACTTCAGAAAAGGTAAAAAAAATGATTACTTTCATTTAATGTTCTCAATGATGAAACTATAAAAAAAAAAAAAAGAAAAATTCAGTAATTTTACAAAGCTATTTCAAATAAAACCTAGATTAAATTTAAGTATCTTACAAAAAGGCATTGAACAAAGAATTCCATCTAATGTGAGAGGAATGAAGGTCATAAAACCTAATTTTTAAAACAATTCACAATTTAAATCTTTAAAATGCTTTATTTTCTTTTCAAACTGCTTTTGCAAAAACTTGAACAATCGTACATGTATGCTACACACTTTTTATTGCAATAGTTTTTTTTCAATTTTCTCAGCTTTCAAAGGATAATATACAATTCTTGGGTAGTCCTGAACAATTTGAGCAGTAGTTAGTTTAGTGCATTGTGAATTTTTCTAATACAAGTTCCCATTAAATATTTCTCTTAAATAATAGTATAATACAATCCTATTTTAGAATAATTGTATTTCTAGAATATTTAAACTTCAAATTTCATTCAAATTCCAAAGCAATAATCTTCTATTGTATCAGCGATGAAAACTAATTCAGAACAATAAAAATAGAAAGCTGTAATCGCTTTGTAAACATTTTGTTCTTGAAAAAACAGAACTGGAGCAAATCTTTCACATATTGACTATTCTTTCATATAAAAGGCCAAAAAAGACATTTATAACACTTTTTTTTCCTGGATATTCGGTAAAGAGATCACTTCTTCAATCACAATTTTTAGACTGAAATATAGGCCTGGCATGAAATCTTTTAAGAAATACTAAACACTGTAGTTAGTCTTATTGTAAAACCTCAAAAGTAGACAGATCTTAGAAATAAGAGATACAAATAATGTCCAAAAGAGATTTTCTATCAAATCAAACAAAAAGAAAACACAAGTTATCTGTTTAATATATTAGACAATAAGTCTTAAATAGCAGGTTTAAGTTTTTTGCAACACATGAACTCAGGTAATAAAACTAAATAGATTTGCTTTGTATCTATATGGTTATCATCGCCATCTATATTAAGATAATATTTCCTTGTTACAAATTGCTTTCTGGAAACAATTTTATGATAACTTGTTCTAAATGAAATGATATTAATGTCATAAGACTGAAATTTTATTTACTATTTAATGGTAAAGTTATTAAATCTGACAACCAATGAATTTAAAATTATATTTTCACACATTTTACTTTGTGAGCCTTCTACAAATAGAATATAACATTTTTCAGCTGTTTATCATGGCCTTCACAAACAAATTCAATATTTATACTGTCTTTTATCAGAATAAAATGTTCCTCTGGAGCAATGAACATTATCATAGCATTTATGTTACAAAATAGGAGTAATATCTTAACATGTGGATATAACACTGTGAGTGCATTATTACTAAGAAATTAAAAAAAAAATGATAATGATAATGTAGTATTATTGGTTATTTTTTTTTCTCCTGAAACACTAGAAGTCTACTTGAGGTTTCTAACACTAGCAACAGAAAGATAAAAAGAAAAAAAAAATTACATATATATTATACATACTTACTTCTCTAAATAGACATACTTGTAAATTTATTTTTAACTGCTGGATTTCCAAACTTCAAACATTTACATTTGTTTTCTTTCTCATATTCTATGCTCCTGAATAGACTGACCCCCTACCCATCCACCCCCACACAAGCAACCAACCCCATATTCACTTCACCTTCAATCTCACTCAGTCCAACCATGGTTTTGTGTCTGAATGATCCTGGCCTTCATCTTAGCAATGGTTGACCCACAATCCCGACTTCCAAGTTGCTACCACAAGCTGATCTAGTTGCTATTCTTAGTCAACATTATTGATGTTTCAACAAGTTAGAGCTGCAGGCCAGCCCCTGGGAGAAGAGAATCAGCAGAAACACTTCAGACAAAAAAAATATATATCTCAAAATCAAAGTAATAGAAATCTTAACATCTTACTAAACAAAAAGTTATAGTACACTTTTACATTTAATCATGCAAAATAATGAAAAAAAACAAAAAACATTTTAAAAATCAACCTTAGCTTTCACATAGAAATCCAGAATAAAAGCTGTCACCATTGTGTAAACAATGTAAATGAGAAAGAAAAGGAAAATATTTTCATGACTTTAACAAATTAAATCAAACATACTGCATTAGGTTTTTCCTTAATCAAATATATTCTCTCAAGGTAAGGATGACAAATTCATTTCTTAAAATGAAATTCCAGATTATTTTTTTAGTCTTGCTATATGTTAGGCTACAAGTATTTTATGTATAAACATACTCAGTCCATCAGGATTCATTCATGATGACAACCACTCAACATTTTATTTTCATCTACCTTTCACAAAAATGGACAAAACCTTGCATAGTTTGTTACTTTTCTATTACATTTCAATATTTTGTCTGGTTCAAATCCAATGTAAAAAAATAGAAAAAAAAGATATAAAACCCAATCAAAGTAATTTAAAAAGTTAGATCTTTTGTATGCATTTAATATTTTCAGTTATAAAGTAAAACAGTTTTTATAAACAATCTTTGAAAAGTTACTTCAAATTTATAAAAATTAAAACAATTCTCTCCCACATTCAATTTTAGACAATATTTTAGTTTCTTTAATAAGTTATATTGATTTTGCTATCATTTTTTATTTTTCAAGTAAAATACTTTTGTAAATATTGTCTAATTAACAATTAAAAAATTTCTTCTTTATCTCTCATAAACATTAACACATTTCTAATTCTAAAATTGTCTAATTGCATCTCTTAAAGTAAACATCAGTTAATACTATAATCATCAAACTGGATAAGATTTTTGGCCACACAACATTTCATATGCGAGATTTATATCATAGCTTATCATAGATTTTACAAGTATTAAAAATAACTACCAAAAAACAATTTTTTTTAAAAAGGTTACTCATAAAATTAATTTAATTTCCTCACCTATTTTAATGCAAATATAAAATAGGTTCAAATACGTTAAAAAACAAAAACAAATGTAAAACTAGTGATTAAACAAAAAGCAATATTATAGCTATACTCTTGAATTGCATTTGAAAATATTAATATGTATATAAATTTTTTGATTCATGTTACAGATTCTATTGATTCAGAATTCCAGAGTGAAGACATATAAAAATCAAGAGAGAAGGTTTAAAAAGAATGTTTTCTTTTGTGATAGAATACTTGTATGGAAATGAGTTACCAAATAAATGCAATTTATTATGAATGCTGCAATGAACTGAGAGTGTTTAACCCCTAGACACAAAGAGCAAAATGAGAACAATCTACCCCTATAGATTAAATAAGAGATTTAGTTTAAAATTCCCTGAACATTACCTGGATTGACTGACAAAAGGTAAAATTGAAATAACAAAGATGAGGACATTAGCTCAACTGTAAATAATGAAAATTCATCATCCAAGAAATTCAGACATTTTCACCAACTGTTTAAAAAAATCCCACTAAATTCAAAAAGCAAAAAAATCTAAAATCTTTGCATTTTCATATATATATATAAGATAAATAAATTGAATTTTAAATTTAGTAAGAAATTTTTTTAATTCTACTTTGGAATATTTATCCATCTGAAACCACTAACCAAAATTATAATTTACTTTGAATGAATTTATCAAATGAAAAATAAAAGTTCTTCAATTATCCCAACTCATAAGCATTTCACTATTTTCAAAAATGAAAAGAAATATACCCATATTATATTCAACATTTTCTATTTAGTAACGACTTTTCTCAAGTTCATATAATTAGTTGAAAAATCTTAATACCAAATGAATGTAAACAGAATATGAAAATGGCAAGGATATGGAAAAAATATCTGAATAAATGAGTGACTATAAAGAGAGGCTCATAAAAGCTGGCAGTACTTGAGTGACAACTGATTTTTTTTTTTTTTCCAACCATTTCACCCAAAGGAAGGTGCTAATGCCACTAAGACACAAGGAGTGAAAGGGAATGATAAGACTTTAGTGAAAACAATAAAGGAACAGGATTCAAGATGACCAAAAATGGTGATTGACATTGCATTTAAATTTTTCAAGATTGTAGGTGGCAGAGAAGCAAGAAATTGAGAGTTCTATAAGCAAGAGAAGAAACTATTAGAATAGAACTCACAGTTGCATCTAGCTAGCTCAGCAATAAAATGGTGAGACCTACTTGCCAGTCTACAAGCAGACTTAAATTCATACAAATGAAGCACTAAGGAGAACAGCTCATCAAAGCAATTGGCATGAAAATATTTGTAGAAAAGACAGAGGCAAGCCACATCACAGTGGAAAAATGAGGGAAGTTGAGATGCCAGGTCAGTGCATGGAAAATGGTAGATTTATAAATGTGCAAGAGGGATTCTGATGAGAAGAATCATCTGGTATGACACAGTGAAGCAACTTTCCAAGCAATAAACCTAGCAATTGATTCAATAGTAATTGGAAGAGCAGCCCCTTAGGAGTCAGTTCCACAAAGCAGTGGTTCATGGAAAGAGACTGCTTGAGTGGAACTTACATCTCATCAATGGAATATGAAAGGGATGAGAGTGGTTCACTACAATGTATGTGGCATGGCGAATCTTAGCCACAAAGGTTAGGACTGGTGGAACTAAGGAGTGTAGTTCATCTGAACACTCACCATGGAAATATAGTGATAGAGTAGTGAGAGGTTTGTGATTTCTTGTCTGTGTGAAAGAGGTTGCAGAGTAGATCGTATGTAAAAGTTCCACTTGAGGTCTGGCTTGAGTTTAAATCCCAATAGGCACTCAAGGCCTCCCTGAGAGAACATCCATTCATCACAATTGGTGAAAATTCTGGATCCAATTAGCAATAGTGCAAGGTCACTAGTTTGATCTTTGAGTGATCAAGCAATCTTCCACCCCACTGAGCTACTAGAGCTAGATCAGAGGAGAGATCAGCTGCCAAGTTCTGGTCATAAAGGGCTTTGAATGCACACCCATATTGCTTTATCAACAGCATAAATATACACAAATGATTGGAGGATTGGACCAAGAAGCAAACCTTGAGGAACACCTGCACTGATCACCTAGGAGGACTGGTCATTAATAACTACCTTCAAAGACCTTTCCATTAGGAAGGATTTTATAGCTGAGAAGATTCTTCAAGTGATGCCATAGCTAGAGAACTTATGCAGTAACCCTTTATGTCACACCTTGTCAAAGGCCTTTTAAATATATAATGCTATTGTCCTTGTGATGTATTTTTTGTCAAGTACTTCACTAATTCTGTGAGTAATCACAGTTAGGATATCAGCAGTGTACTGGGCAGATCAAAATCCATACTGCTTGTCACTCAAAAGGTTGTACCTATTGAGGTTATTAACAACCTTCTTGTCGATTATAGCTTCAAAGAGTTTGCTAATGATGCCAAAGAGATTGATGGGTCTATGCTAAGAGAGTGAGGAGTTTTCACTCATTCTTGAAAACCAGACATACACTGGACACTTTCCACAGACTGGAGAAGGATTTCTCCTTCAAGCAGCGATTGGAGATAACTCTGGGTTATTATTTTTAAGGATAATCAATGGGATTTTATCTGGCCCAAAGTCCTTCTTAGGGTCAAGAATTTTGATAAGTCTTGAGACTTCCCTGGCTGCAATGAAAATCTTTCTGAGATTGTGCAGGAAATCAGGAAGGGGGTGACCTTTGTCATCTAACATTGAGTTTGAGGCAAAGATCGAGCTGAAGAGTTTTGCCTTGTCCACTGAGGATGAGATGAGCTTTATAATAGTAGGCACTGATGCTTTATTTCTATTCAAAATTTGATTAGGGATCTTCCAGGATTCAATTTGTTTGCTTTCAACTTTGGCCCGGACTGCTTAAGCATGGCTACGCTTTGAATTTTCTAAAACTCTCTTTCAGCAGTTGTAGGCAGTTTGGAATGCAGAAAATGTCCTACTACACTATGCCCTGTGATAGGTATTGTAGTAATGGTTATGATGAGCTGTGGCTGCAGCACATTTGGGGATGAACCAGAAGTGGCTTTTTGGTTTCTGCTGGAATATTTTCCAGGGTATAAAACTCCATTCCACTGAAGATACATTCTGATACAAGGGCAGCAGTTTTGGCGGCAGAGTGTTTGGAGAAGGCTAAGAAGATAGTTTCCGCCATGTCCCTGTCTGCTTTCATGTACCAAAAGATTATTCTATGGAATGGTCTATCAAGGGATGCCTTTGGTCAAGCATCAACTTTGATACTAACTAGAGAGTGATCTGAAGTGCCCAGCAGGGGGTAAGACTTCTGCAAGGTATTTTTCAGGGCAGGATGTGAGGAAGAGGTCAAGGAGGTTCACCTGATGTCCTGTCACCTCAATAACACGGGTGGTTTCTTCACTGATCTGTTAGATCATAGATGATGGAGAGATCACTGCAGTATCTGCCTTCTTTGTCAGTTTTTTTGAGTAGACTAACCACTCTTCATGATGAATAAATATGAAAAGGCAGCTAAAGGAAATTTGGTGAGGATAGTATCAATTGTCTCAGATGTTCAGACGAAAATTACAGTTCCATCATCCTGAGGACAATACAGAGAGAAAATGAAGGTGGTACTGTGGTTAAGTGCCGTGCAAAAGCACATATACAGGAGATCAGGGAAACCTGTTCTTAATATAGACACCAAGTCCATAGCTCATGGCACTTTTAACAGTCCTGTTTAGTTATTAGGGGTGATAAGCCCAGGATTGTGAGTTCCTGCAGTGGCATAGAGTTATCAAGATCAAGTTTAGTTGCGTTCACGTGTAGGTAATAATGTGTTTGGTAGAATACTACGTAGTGAGATAGTCACACACTCACATAGAGATGCCTCTATCTATAACCTGGATCGAATCATCCAAATATATTGCTGTAACAGTACCCTTCACCATGTCATCAAGAGGTCCCATCAGAGACTAGTGCATAGTCCAGAACACATTCACAAAAATGGCAATACAATAGCTCCAATAATATAGCCTTCTTTGAAATTATTCGAAGGTTCAAATCCCTGATTATCAGGCAGATAAGGCCAAAACCCAAGAAATATCTACCTTTAGCACCTTTGATGAAAGGACAAAATAATCCAGGAGAAAAGATACAGGCATGATTTCCTGAGTGTATATGTCCTGCCTACTCAGTATTCAAGGCAACAGAACTCCTTGGGCCAGAAACATCATGCTAGTCTGAGACCAGAGCTATTGAGACACACTCTCATATAAAAGACTCATTGGCAGAAGAGGGGGTGACACATGTTGCTCAGACGTGTCAACATCCCCTGACCCCATCTAATTTAATAGTAATGGAGGAGTGAGGCTAATTAGACCATTGAGGGGTTGATAGGGTCTTCTTCGGGGGTGTTAAAATTTACAAGCCATTCTTTGCCCCAGTTAACCACTGATTGTAGGTCCTTTTCAAGAGGAGTTGCCAGTTCTACTTTGTCAGATCTGTCAGACTTGCTACTGAGATAGGAATAAATAATTGTGTCATCTGCATAGATACCTAGTTCAGAACTGATGACATCAGGAAGGTCATTGATGAAGATCAGAAAAAGCATAGGTCCAAGGACTTGGTGGACTTCTGCATTAATATGAAATGAACTAGAAATGTGTCCATTCAACACGACCATCATTACACGATTTGTTTGGATTAGGCCAAATATTCATCCAGAGACACCGTAGCACTTGAGATTGTGAAGAATGCCAGCATGCCAAACACTATCAAATGCCTTTGAGATATCTAAAGGCCTGAGCTTTGCCATTCTTACCTAAAGCTTGATAAACAAATCACATCAGCAGTAGACCTGGAGAAATGAAAGCCATATTGTTTATCCGAAAGGTGGTTGTGTGAAGTAAAATGCTTTACCAATTTAGAGAAGCAAATATATGATGGTACTTGATATATAAAATTACAAATCAAACTGAATCAAATACAATCCACTTTAATATAATAATAGGTTACATTACAATGGAAGAAAATTTAATACAGTAATAAAAACAAATGCATCAATGTAAAGTACAAGAGCTGAAAACTATTTTTAATAACAAATTGCACCAAATTAACAAAAAATACTTCCAAAACAACTGTTAGATGCTTATGTTTCTACCAACTCTTAATTAAATGGAATTAACACTGACTTCAGTCAGGTTGTGTTTTTTGTATCAACAACCATTTTATAGTTGTTTAGCAATTGCTTCTGATATAGAAGCAATTCATGTAGATGTCATTTTGCTGATGCCATACATAACCCCAGTCTGCCCAGTTCAGATCAATCTTGAGAACAAAAAATGTTTAAGATGTAACATACACAAATGTTATCAGCATAAAAAAAAATTACCCCCCCACCACCACCAAAAAAGTGTCATGCTATGTCTTGTATAAAAAATTTTATTTAAGAAATTTCAACTAAGTGGACATTTAAATATGCCAAACAAACTGGACAATCAATTTACATATATTGATTACCAAAATAAAAGTAACTGCCTTAAATCAATCAAGAAGATTAGTAATACCTTGTATCACAGATATTAAACTTTCAGAGTACAAACAAAAAACAATATAGAAAACCTTATCAATTTACAACAATGTAAAGAAAAAAAAACAATCTCCTTTCCTTTTTATCCCATTTAATTCTAATATTTAATAAATGTCATATTAGAGGTGATTCTTTTATAAGACAATGTCAAAACTTGTTTATTACATAAAATGAAAAAAATACTTTTCTTAGATCAAAACTGAATATTTAAATGGAACATAGAAAATGAAAGTTTATGCTTAGAGGAGTTTTGCTTATTGAAGAACAAAAAGTGTTAACTTACCAGACTGAGTAGAAAAGACTAGCAGCACCAATGAATGAGGAACCCAGCTTGAAGTGGCTTTAAGCACTTTCCTCAGCCTTAGTTCTCTCGCTCCAATTTAGAGCTTTGCCACATCCTCCAAAATTACCTTGTCGTTTTTATAATCATCTGGAAAGAAAAAAAGAAAACAAATCTGCTGAAAATTTAATCATATCCAAAATACTGTTGTGTAAAAAGCCAAAAGGAAACAGAGGATAAAAAAGTCAGCAAAACTCTTGGAGGTTTTGTACAATAAATTTAAGAAATTACAAGCCAAAGAAAGAGTAATTTCAGAGAAAAGAAGTGGCTATGACATTTGTTTTTCCTTTTAGCAACACTGTTTGCTTTGTACTTACAATGTTAGTTTGGCAAAAACACAAAATCATTATTGTATCTGACAAGCATCTTTTAGAAAAATAAGGCTGAATTCCTTCACATATATAAGGCAAAGTAATGAAAACTGGGCTGATGCTATATACTTAATCTCTAATGAACCTTTACCAAAACATTTAAATAAATTCTATGCTTGCTCTGTGTATAAAAAACATTCTGAAGTACAATTAGTTAACACACACTTCTTTAGCAAATATAACCTATTTTTACATATTAAAATAGAGAACCTTTTAGTAAAGAAAATAAATTAAAAAAAAAAAATCAAGCTCTAAAATTGGAAGGAATTATTTGTGCAGGCAACTTTTTCCTTTGTTTGGGTGTATAGATGCTACATAAAATTTGAGCATATTAAAGAGTTCTAGTTTAAGACATTTTGTAAAAAAAATCTATTGCAAAAAACAAGAATTTGAAAATTTTAGCTATCATTACCAACTGCTTTCTGTTGCCAAATCTTTTTCTTCAATATGATAGTGCTTGTTAGCCAAAACACAACTAATTTTATCCACAGGGGAAAGGACAATAAACATTACACTTGAAAAATGATCAGGAAAAGGTATGCAAAAGATAAACGAAGCAAACATTATATTCACTCAGATGTGCCTTATCTTGAGAACTTAACCCACTGCACTGATTATTCTTGCAGACTTTTTTTTACAGGTAGCAACCAATAAAAATTCCCTATTCCAACATATGGCTGCCCAACCAAATATAAAATTATAAATATTTATCACCACTAAATCAGTCAAGAGATGACACAATTCATACTGACAAGCTGTAAATGTTCAATGGGAAATGATTTGGTTATTGTATAGCAGAGCCTCTATTCATATTTTATCATTAAGAAAATATCTAGTAGGATTACAGTAAGTAATGATTATTGATTATTTTCTTTGTTTTGTCATTATTAAAATGCATTTAATAACAGACTTTTGAAATGTTTATTTTTTTTTTTTTAATTTCAACAATAATTAAATAATAATTTAATAAACAAATTTGCATGGTATTTTCTTTCACCCCCAAAATTTAATTCTCCATGAAATTCTTTTAAAACATTAAACCTATTCATAATTAAGTGACATTTTACCAAGATTTTGGGGATAGATGAATTTACATTAAAAGGAAAAACCTTTTTTGATAGAAAAAAAAAAAAATATTTCTGATTGATGCAATAATTTTGTTATTCAATTTTAATAATTGGCTGAATTTTTGTAGACTTTCAAAATGTGTAGATTTGCCATTTCAATTCTATTTCTGATTTTTTGAGAAAACTTTTCAAATAGCAAATATCTCTATATATGCTACAAAAACAATTTTAATATAATGTTGCAAATTTTTCTTTCTAATAGCATGAGTTTTCAGGGAATTTTACTTTTATATACAATTTAAATAGCTTTTTGATCAATTTAACTAAAGTTTATGAGAAGAGTGAAACAGTTTATACTCTCTCCACGTATATTCAAAGACTTAATGAAATGTTGAATAAAAAGATAGGAATATTAGACTGATTTACCACCCCCACCCCCCACAAAATTTAAAAAAAATGATTGCTGACCTTACAAATATCAATTAATGAACAGTTTTACATTCATGCGAAGCATTTTTTTAAAGCATTTCAGGTTTACCAATATATCATTGTGTTCATAACTGCTTATAATGCCTCCACCACCACCACCACTCTACCACCAACTTCATTCCCCTCCCCATGGATATGGTTTCTCAAAACACAGCAAGTCATCAAGAAAGAATTATTACATGAAAAATATGATAAAAATGATATAGCAATTTAACTCAAAAACATCAGCAGTTACTTCAAGATCTTCATATCAAACTGTGTATGAATGCTTAGTATAAATAAAGATTGTCTTTCTCTGTCTCACCCAGAAAAACTAATGCTGGGTTCAGCAATTTTTCAATTGCAAGTCAATGTTTAAAACCAAATTAGTAATCCTATAAACCAAGGTTATTTCATTCTAAAAAAAAAAAAAAAATAAAAAATAAAAATAAAGAAATATAAAAGCATGATGTATTTTTAAAAGACAAAAAATTAATTTGAATTTTGCAGTATATGACAATCAGATGGAAACTAGAACATTAACAATTATCGCAGGGACAATTCATTTTGTAGTTAGATAAGCAGTAATAGCCTGAAACAATTATTGCTATTCATTTCAACTGTCATGCAGAACAGTTTATACTACCCAGCCATTAACATCCAACATGATCAGTATTTTTAAAGATAGAAAACTTTATTTACGTGAAGTTAACACTTACGATGATATTAAAATACTTTTCTCTAATATTACATATATGTATGTTTAGATAGTGGGCAAAGATTGTTAACAACTGATAAAACTAACATTTCAATTGACTACACAGCAACAGTTCCAAGAATTGTACTTTGCTCTGGAATTTTTCTAAGAAAAAGACAAATCAAATTTGTTTTTTTATTCTAATAGAAAATCAATGAAAATTATATGGAATAAAATGAGACACAAAAATTGATTTATAATTGTAATCCTTTTGTATAATTCTGTATTGTTTAATCCATCTGATTAATCTATATCTGTTCTCTTTATAACCATATTAATTTACAAATGGAAATAATGGAAATAAGTATTTTAATTTTGTTTATTATTTGCTCTCTTCAATAATGTAATGACACTTTTGTATATTTAGTGTGGAATTACTAGCATCATAACAGACAAAATTTTGTTTGTGTATGTGCACATATACTTTGCCACTTTCTTGTGTCAAGCTGGTAGACGGTTTCTTGCTACTGTCACATGTATTGCAATGTTCTTTGTTGAATGAAACCCATGAAATAAAATCAGAGAATCAAAGACTTCTGAAATAAAATATTGATAACGGCAATTTAGTGAGACTTTCCAAAATCAAATGATTTGATAGTTCTAACATTTAAAATATAACTCCACTGCAAGATACAGACTATTCCATATTAAATCCTCTCATTTCCTCAATAAATGAGTGAAATTAAGCTTTATAAACTCTACAAATGGATGTAGAGCCTTTAAGTCTTAATGTATATATGCTGTTAAGTAATGACAGATAAAACAATGATAATGATTATGCCATAGAAAATAAGAATGGATTGCAAGATCATTTGTTTCATCTGCTAAATAAATACAAAGCCGTATGAATGTCCACATTAACTATTGGGGGAGTGGGGGTTAAAATATTTCATTTTACACATTTAATTGCAATTTATTTTTGTGCTTTATCAAGGACATTTTGGATTAGACAGGTTTTTTTTCTCATACAAAACCTTTATAGCTTATAGAATTCCCACTGAAACAGCAATAGAGATTAACAATAATTTCACAAATTTTTAAAACTTTTCCATCAACAAAAATCAAGTTTAAGCAATAACTCTTGAATCAAGCAACAAGAAAATGTCTTGGTTTTCAATACTCTAACTTAAATTGTACCATAAAGCCTGATTCCTTTCAATTGGACAAAATAAAGAGGTCTCAAGGCCCAAAATAAGTTTAATCATCAATGAGCTGCCTCCTAATAATTAGAGAAATGACTTTTTACAAGTTTCTACATATAATTGGTAATTTTTTAACCAAAGTTAGAAAACCATAAGATTTTAAAGAAATAAAATGTAAAATATTTCTACTTCAAAAAATACATTTTCTCACCAGTGTCAAATCGGAATAAAACTTGAAAAATTTAGAATCAATTTAAGAAGGAAAGTTAATTAATACACTCAAAGATAAATACAATTTATTAGCTCTGAAATGATATTTAACTAATTGTTCATCCAATACAAGGCCCAAGAGCCACCATTACTATTAAATGGTAACCATCTAAAACTTGTTAAAAAAAAAAAAAAAAAAAAAAAAAAAAAAGATTTTACTTACTATAAAAAGCAGTAATAATTTTCATGAAGAACTGTACATTAGCCACATAAGATTTTGCTTGATCATCAAAATCAACCAATATCATGACAGTACTGACTGGAATAGCCATTACAAAATATCAAGTATGGTAAGTAATAATCAGTAATCATTAGAGCTCTGTTCTATTGAAAATAGTTTATTCTCCTAATTTTTTGATTGAAAAGCATTCAGTTTATCAGCTTTAAAAATTTTCTAAAGCAAATAGGTGGCAAAAGTTTGTACCCAATTAGAAATTATATTAATAATGAAAATCAAACACAAACTTTTGTAATGATCTTTATAAAAAGATTTGACAATAAAAATAAAAAATTAACAGAAAAATGAAGATCAGCAACTTTAAATTCTACTGATACAAACTTAGTAGAGTATTGGAAGCTTTGTTTTTAAATTTATGTAGATTACCTCTCCTTAAAATGTGTGTTTCTGCCATAATTTGTGCAGCAAAATCTAAAACTGACAACAATACTTGGCAGTAGTAATTCTATTTATAGCATTCCACTTCTTAAAAAAAAAAAAAAAAAAAAAAAAAAAATCACAGACCTTGATGAATATGCTCAGAATGATAAAGTATTATAAATATATGGAATCCGATTCAGTTTCTTTTCCTTGATCTTTTTATAGTTGGAAGTAAAAGAAATTCCTTAGCATCCAATTGCAATTTGGTCAAATGTTCGCATTACGGAAAGTTGATACATAGATTGAAACGATCTGTGCAGAAAGATGGAATGGTAAAACAGCTGGCAGCTAATAACAAAGGAATCAACAGAAATAGAATTAGAGAACAAAATGGCAGAATTATTATCCGGTCTTCAACAAATAATTCACAAAATTCCTTTTATAAAAAATTTAAATCTCATATCAAATTGCATTTCAAATGTATGTGCACAAAAACATAATTACTGTTTAGATAAGATTTTGTTGGGGCATACAAATTGGAGGGTTTATTTTAAAATCATTTTTGCTTCCATTTTTAAAGGTAACTTGAATCATGATTGAAAACTTAATTTCAAGTTTCACTTTGCTCTAATGTGCTTACATTTTTATGTATTTAATATAGAAACAAAATTTAAGAAAATCTAATGGTCAGGAATGCTGTAATTGGCCCAGCTCATCTCAGGACTTAGAAAACTGAACATACATTTTAACCCCCCAACTAGTGAATGTCACGTGAGAGTAAAGTAAGATGTTTATATCCAGGCAAAGAGAGAAAATAGTATTGATAAAAAACTGGCAAACATTTCTTTCCAATAAAAAAAATAAAATAAAATAAAAAAGAATGTTTCAAGTAGAAATAAAACAAGTACAGGAAACCAGTGGTGCCAAACGTATCATTTTGAAAATATAATCACAAGATGAATATTGCTGATATAACTAAATCCACATTGTTTATATACAGTGGGTGGGAGAGTCTTGACAGTGTTATTGCCCATATCATTGTCATTATTTGTGATAACAAAGATGAGGACAATAGTCTACATGTAAATAATGATAACTTCTCATCCCAGAAATTCAAAAATAACAACACTAATAAAAATAGCTCTTTAGAAATTATCCTATTTTAACAAAAAAAAAAAAAAAAAATATGAAAAAATAAAATAGAAAATAAATATATTTCCAGCAGTTGAAAATTGCTTCTGCATGAAGCTCAGAGTTGTGCAATTAATGTAAAATATTATGTATATTTCTTATTATATTAAATAGCTCTGTTACTTAACATTGTGCCTTGTTTATTCTTACATTATAGAGTATTTATATGTATTTGTATATGATAGCTCACTCATATACCTACCTATATTTACCCATTCAGTTTATTTATATATATATATATATATATATATATATATATATATATGTAAGCAAATATATGGATATAAATCCGACAGTATGAAAGAAAAATACAGAAAAAAAACAAAATTCTGAATATGCATTATTAATGTTAAAATAAAAGTCGACGTCGGACGTTTCGGTCTATTTAAGACCATCTTCATGGACATTTTCATTTAAACATAATTAACATTATAACTTATAACAATTTAACACAAAAGACGGACATAAGAGCCCAACTAATTCAGACAGATAACTGAAATTTTATACAGATCAGCGTTCTGTTTAAATATGATCACGTAGTAAATCACGTGGGCGATGTTGTTAAGACGTATTCAAGATGATTTCCAAAAATTAAAATATCAAAAGTCGAATGAAAATTTTTATAATATGTTTTATATATATTTATATATGTTTCTTTCTGTATTTTTTTTTTTAATATATATATATATATATATATATATATATATATATATATATATATATATTAGTTGTTGTGGGGGCTTTCAAAAAGTGCAGGAGTTTCCGTCTATAATGATATCACAAACCCCACATCTTTTTTGTTGCATTTTGTGACCCCCTGTATTGTGTGTTGGCTAAATTTGGATGAGGTTAATATGTGTTTTAGGTATTTTGATTGCTGTTTGCTTTTTATTCTTTTGGTTGTTTTTAGTATATTTTTCATTTTATCATTCTTGTTAAGTAAGTCTAGATTTCTTGTAATTTCTGTAAATAGTTCAGAATTGTTCTTGTTGTATGTTGAGACATATGCTAGAGTTTGTTCAAATTTACATTTCTTTGGATTTCATAGTTGGTCTAAAGGTATTTTTCTGCTAGTTCAAAACCTTTGTTTATTAGTCTTGTGGGGTAGCTTTGAATTTTTTAGTTTTATGTAGTTGTTCTAGGCAGGTTTTTCAGAGAGCTTTTTATCAGCCACTATAGTGCAAACTATGTGCTAGAGAATAGGGGATGGATTTTAGACAGATTTTTTGGTGATGACTCTTGAAATGAAGATCTTGTTGGGTGTCTGTAGGTCTGTGGTAGATATCTGTCATTATGCAGTTGTTTCTATTTCTAATGTGTACATCAAAGACCTCCTTCCTTCACCCTTTCTCTGACCAATCCTAATTGTTTTATTACCCCTTAAGCAGAAGAATATTTTTTGCCACAAGCCCAAGAAAAATTTGGATTACTACTACACACAAATAACAATGGTTAAACATTGAAAAACATAAGGAAAATTAAGTAACACCCACTGTAATCAAAAAGGAAGATGCAGGTTCAATCCCTACCGAGGAACACTTTTTTTTTTGCTAAGATTTCTCAAATATGTAGGTGAATAGACATGATACATACTGTTTAATAATAGGAATGGGGTATCACTTTCAAATACAAGTATTCATTATAATAGCATTTGAAGTAATAAAAAAATTGTTGGATAAATCCATTAATTCTTTAGAAAAAATGTGTGTGTGTGTGTGTGTGTGTGTGTGTGTGTGTGTGTGTGTGTGTGTGTGCGTGTGTGTATAAAAGCTGTTCAGTATAACCATTTGTATAAAATTGAATAAAATAGACTGCTTTATATATAAAGAATTTCACCATCTTTTAATAAAATATTGTTGGAATTTTATGAAAAGGAGATATCAACAAGACCCCTCCAAATCAAGATGAACATTTATTTTGTATACCTGGGCAGGGAAAGGATGATGCCATATTCAAAGAGGATTAACTGGATCAACCTCAAGTGATACTTGTATATATCACATGGGTATTACAAAGTCAAACTGTAACCTATTGCCATTTATACTAATCAAAGAATGTTGCTTATCTTGGCCTACTGCTGTTTCCAAAAGTAAACTCAGTATTTCTATAATTATTTTGGTACCACACAAAAATAGTTAAACTCCAATCTTATTCCAGATCAGTTACACACTTCCAGTGCTATTAACCAACAATAAATATGAGTAGTTGTCATCAATGTAGTTTAAAAAATAAAATAAAAACACTTATAACTTAAAAGTCTACAGAGCAAGAGCTAAATAAATAGTAATCCTCTGAAAGCCTGCTACTCAATTAACCTTCTTCAAATTACAGGCAATATTCCCAAATGATCATTTCCCAATCCCCTTCCCATATATATTCATTATTCAATAAATAATCACTTAATTTTTAAAAAAAAATCTTTTTGGAATTTTACTGCTTTTGGAATTGTATTATATGCAATATTTCAAATATTAATCCAGGTTCAGAAAGGATAATTAGATTTTACAAGTTCAAGACACTTAAAAACCACTTGTAAAGCAGGTCTTTAAATGAATATTTGAATATTCTTCAGGTAGAATGAGTGAAGACAAGTTTTTCCCCACATCCAATAACATTAGAAATGGAAAAACCAAAGCAGAGATTAATAAGTTTTAAGTAGAAACCAACCTTTAATTTTTCAAAATATCATCCAGGTATGATAAAAAATAAAATTTTTAAAACTGATAAAAATAAATGGATATATTTAGATACCAATTGTTTTGATCATGCAATTTATTCTTAACAGGACACATTTAAATATAATGTTTAATATTTAAGATACAGCATCAAACAATGATTGTATTAGAAAAGCTCTTTTCCTCTCTTGTAGACTTTTATGCACAAGTTGGCAATACAAATGTATTTTTCAAGAATCTCTACAAAATAAAACAGAAAAAGTGAATGTCCTCCAAAACAATGAAATCAATTACAAAAAATGATAATGTTATTTCTTGCAGAAAGTAATGTGGATGCTAGAGACAAATTTATAGATCTCAATTGTTTCCTATCAGAGGATATCTTCCCTGCTGTCCTGTAGTCTTCAGTTCCAATATGAAAAATTGGACTCATTACTTCAAGGATATTCAATCAGCAAGCCAAGTATACTAGATGGGGGTATAACATTTCCTGTATGCTAAGACATGATAAGATGTATGTGATAAGATGTACCCTATAATTAGCTAGGTATTGTTTAGAAAAAATATTTGAGGATTTAATAGTTTGCTGTACTAGCCAGTCCAAGTCACTGGCTCTATGATGTCATTTTTCTATCTGTCCAAATTATCACATTTTGGACCTATTATTAAATATTTGTGGTTATTAACTTTTTTTCAGTAGTTTAGCATAATGTTATACCTATTCACATCAGGAACAATTTGTACTTACCACCACAAACCATCTCAACACACAGCATGTTTACATTAACACCTAGCTGATGTTTCAGGAGAATGTTCAAGAACGTAAATGGGGTGTTGCTTTTGTATTGATACTACCACAATCCAATTACAGTAATTAATATTACCTAATTTAGTAAAACAGGGAATACAATAAAGTTGTGGGAATTTGATTGCTTGTAACAGTCTACATTTTCATATCCTCACTTTCTTCCTCCTCGCTTCCTCCATTCCTCTCAAATCCTTTTTCCAGTAGGTGATGATCTATACTGCCTCTCGGCTGCCCTGTTGTTTAACAGACACTACTACTTGTAACTTGAAATGAACAAGTGCATGCCTGTCTTCTCTGCTTTAATGCCATTCTGTTCATTCTTGGAAGATTGGTGACATTGTCTGACATCACGATAAATATGGTGGATAGTAAATATTGGGAATTGACAGTAGGCCTATTGAGCTAACTGGTTTGGTTTAATAGCATACAAAGTGCGGTAATAAGTCTGGTATTCTTGGTGAATATATGAAATTTAACTGTTAGCCTGTATTACATGGCTGAGGTTGGGTTTGTGAAAATACTGTATGGTATGCCTTACAGTATTGGTAGGAAGCTGCCTACTAGATGTAATCAATACTCAAAAAACAATATATATGGTATGGTACTAACAGGATACAAGGAAAATAGCATACAAGAAAATACAGTATTTTCTAAAGTTGTTTACAATCTTGATATTAATAGCACCTTTAAAAACTAGAAAAAAAACATCTCAAACCACTAACCTCATTCAAAATAGCCTAAGTAATAACAAAGGATTTTTTAGAGACAGTTGACAATAACTATTTATTAAATATGAATGATAAATGTAAGCTTATATTATGTCTGGGGTTTGTGAGGGTTGCAAAACTCCTCACTACAACTTTGTGACACTGAGGCTGCGAGGTGGTTAAACATTAATTCTGAACAGAAAAAAGGTTAAGCCCAAAATGAAATATAAAGTGGAAGATAAAGAGAGAGAATGGAAGATATTTTCCCTGGTAATGTGGGAGTAAAAAAGGAGGTTCATCTGTATTGTCTCCACCCTATGAATTGGAATGATGCACCAAGAGTTTACTTTTTTATCTATTGAAAATCTGGCATGCAGGTCAAACAAACTGGGAAATGGCTTTATCATTTTCTTGGAAAATTAGAAAAACACATGTCATTGGTGAAAAGAGAGCAGACAGGAATTATATTTTCATTGGCAAAAATGAATTGAGAAATGAAAACAAGGAATGAACCCACTGCAAGTGTTAGGATTATGAAAATCAATCCATTCATAACAGGCAAGTGATCTGGTTTGTGTTTTCATTAAGACAGCGACCAGCCCAAAGATAGAGAACAGTGTGTCTCTTTGTTGAGAATTTATGCAAACAAATATATTTTCGTTGACAAAAACAAATTGGGTAATTTTAGGGAAGTGAGAGGATATCAGAGAATTGAAATTAATGGAGAATAAACTATGCCCTTTCACTTATGCATTTTAAAAATTAGATTTATCACAAAGACAGTTATGCCAACCCTGAGAGGTGGGCAGAGTTAGAATACCGAGAAGAAAGGAGAAAGAGGCAGAATTCAGCCCCGCCTGTGTGAAGTGGTGGTGTGAGATGTGAAGTGAAGTAGGTTGGAGTTAAGGGAGGTGCAATCTCTGATTACTCCCAAAGAAGGTGGATAATGCTCCAAATTTGTAAAGTTGATTAAGAAAGCAGAAATAAGGAACAAAGAAAAACTTTATTGGGATTAATGTGAAAATGGGGGAATCACTGAATCCCCCGAACTCTTTAGCCCCATGCCAGTTTTGGGCAGAAGTGCATATAAGCAGATGACTTTGGGAGTTCAAAGATCTGCTGAGAACCTGCATCAAGAGTCTCTGAAATTTACATCAGCTGCCACCAGATTTCCCAATTCCAAGAACTTTGAACCCAGCTCCTCCAAAGGTTTAGACAAGGCCCAGTTTCTCTATAGAGATGAATGAAGGAAGGGTTACTTTTATTGTACCAAGAGCTATATAACCCAATTGAAGATTAACCCCATGAATCTCTCATTTTATTTTTCATTATGAAGACATTTTCCTTCTTTAACATGGCACCCACCACGGCTTGAACCAGTGCTGCGATACGATGACCTTCAATCTTCCACTGCTCTGAGATCAAGAACAAAGTGTGGTATGGACCAAAACAGCCAGTGACCAACAACCAGCTTGGACCAGCACAGAGTTATCTCTGTGATTAAAATGTTGTCCTAAGACCCTGAGGAGTGGACCACTAAATGTGGAGTAACCACTGGGTGTAGGCGGTGACAAAAAGGTGTTAGAACTTGACCTTTCAATACTAAGACAGGGTAATTCTTGAGGGTATTTTACTGGAAAAATGCTTCTTAGCATACAAGGAAATACAGTATTTTCTAAAGTTGTTTACAATCTAGATATTAATAGCACCTTTAAAAACTAGAAAAAAAAAACCCATCTCAAAGCACTAACCTCATTCAAAATAGCCTAAGTAATCACAAAGGATTTTTTAGAGACAGTTGACAATAAACTTGCCCATTCTCAGTGAAGAAAAGAAATTATAAAGAAATTCTGCATTTACTTATATTAGAAACAAAAAAATTTGAAAACCTTACAAATTAAAAAGAGCTTTGACTACATGTGCTTTGTTTATTCTTTGATATAAACTATTATATATTTCATGTTTTCTAATTTATAATATGACATAAGCATTTTAAAAACCTACTCAATTATCCAAAGTAATTATTTCATTTTGTAACCATCAAATTTACTTACCTTTCTACAGATATAGTTGTTATGCAATGCTATAAGTTTGGGAAATTGAATAATGCTGTGCACATTTATTCATAGCTAATAGCATTGAAGCAGATTTGATTGTTGGACAAGGAGACGGATATCTTTGTGAACAGATGAGTCATATCCCCAAGAGTGAACAGAACAACCAATGAGGCAGGCAGGCAGGCAGACAAGCAGGCAGTGTTCTACTATTCTTGGTTGGCACAGTTGCTAGTACCATTTCCAATACTGTAATGACAATGAGTCATCTAAGAAGTCAATGTAATATTTGGGGTGAATATCATCATGGGATGGGTAGATCAAAAACAAATAAATGAAAAAAAAAAAAAAAAACTAAGTAAAAATAAAACTATCAGTACACAAGGTCATTAAATAGATCATAAACCAATTTTTCCTAAAAACTCAAGAAAACAAATAAAAGATCTTATTGATTAATATTTAAACTTAATATGATGTTGTCCAACATTAAACTTTAGATTTTGTTTTAAGCTTAACATTTGGAAACTTTTTTTATTTGTAAACAACATACTATTTGTTGGCTATTAAGCAGTAGTTTCATTCTTTAGATCAAAGTGTTTCAAATGCACACATTTGTTTTCTATACTTGTAAGAATTCAAACTGAGCTATAATAAAGCTGAAGAGTTGTAAAGAGTATGAATTGCACATTTGGAAACAATGTTGTTAAATGACAAAAATACAATGACATGTAAATAGAAAAGAAATCATTTGAATATCCCATTAAAGCTATTTACAGACTAAATAGCATTATTTCCAACAAAAACATTTCTGAACCGTGGAATTTACTCGCTGTAGTTCCTGAATGTAAATTAATGCTTATCCCCCACCCACTCAAATATACTAGCAATATACTATCTTGTCATCACAGGTATTCATCAATGCAATCTTATTCAATAATAATGTATTAAGTCATTCTTTTATGGTATAAAAAATAATTGGTCACTTTTTTTTCACACAGATGAAAAGTCATTATGGTTAGTATCAGATTAAAAAATTAAAGAGTTAAAAGAAAAAAGTATGTTGTCAATAAAAGTTGTAGTTGCAGCTACTGATCTAAAAAATTCATGACTACAAGAAGTAACATTCTAATTCCTAACAAAATTTTAAGTTTTAATGATTTATTAATCATGAGAATGCAATGACTATACAAGGTGCATCACATTCATATAGCAAACAATCAACATGCCTTCTTTAAACTATATATCAGTATACCACATGCACAGTTGATGATGTGCTATCAAATTCAATTAAGATTTGCCTTCAAATTTCATATCAAATTTCTTAAGAATTTTGATTTTTTGGTTTAATATACCAAAATAAAGTCATATACCAGCTATAGAATTTTTTATTGCAATAATAAAAAAGATAATGAAAATATCCATTATTAAATGAAAATATTCATGTCCTCTAATAAAAAATTTAGAAATAAGGTTTATGTGATATCTCTGACGTAAAACTGCTTATTTATTCATCAAAGTGAAATGTCATACACTATACTTTCAAAATTCTCAAGTTTTAAATCATGACAACTAAAAATCATTAACATTCAGAATTTAATGTTTTTTTATGCTGATCATCATGACAACTATGGTATTTTTACTTCAATTTTGGTTTAGGGCTGAATATTTCATATACATATGGATATTTCTTTCTAAATGGCTCACAAAAAGTGCCCCACATGATGCAATGGTTAGCAATCAGACTACTATTTATGTAGCTTCTGCAAGCCACATCAGGTTCTTCCACATTGTGTCAAAACAAAATTTAGTAATATATAATTAATACAAATAAAATTTGTCATTTAGCTGATGTTATATATATATATATATTTATTCCTGATGAGTATATATCAGCTATTTAAACTGTATTTTTTTTTTTTTAAATCTATGTTAGATTTTAGGAAATGGGTTGTCATTAACTTTTTAGCACTCTCTCCTATAAATTGCTTTAAATGCATTAATAAAGATTACTTTATGGTATGTTAAATTTATCAAAATATCCCGGTGTTAAAATTTAGGCAATAAATCTTTAAATAATTGGAAAAGAAAAAAAAAAAAAAAAAAAGAAAACAACAAAAAGGAAAATCTGGCTATTACTGCCCAGTTTTATACAAGTTTTTTTTACCAAAAACAAATATGAAAGGTACATGAAAATATGTATGTACAATTCTATCAAGAATTTATTGGCTCATGAAGAGTGGCTATGATTTTTCTGCTTAAAGCCAAGACAGAAAACCATCCAAATGGTTGTGGGGAACATAGAGAGAGAATGTTGTTATCAGATTTTCCTCCATTTATTGTTTGATCTCTTGTATTCTTTTTGCATCGATGTTATTTTAGGATTGAATGCATGATGGAAATTGCATTAAGTTCGTATATGGAAGGAGAGTAATAACTGATCAAATAGGACAAGTGAAGTTTGTATAAGGTATAAAAAGGGGTCAACATCAGATAGCTTCATTCAGCATATTGAAGCAAATGAGAGCCCTTATGAATTTTGTTTCACTGGGAAAGCTTTGAAAAACAAAATTATAATCATACAAGGCACATTGATTTTTCAAGCTATTAAAAGAGGAATTAATTGGCAGTACTTCTTTCCAACAATATGAAAATACATCAAATGCTCAACTGCAAGGGTTTTTTTTTTTTTTTTAACTAAGATTATCACAAAGCCTTTTGAATCCAATGTATCCTCCAAAGTCCCAACAATTGTGATATTTTTCAGTGTTAATAATATCTGAAAAGAATAAAAAAAACATGCTTATTCCTTGACAACTCTATTATTATTATTCAGCATGTAGCCAAATATTTTCAAGATATGTTGGTCAAGTAATCTAAGCAAGACAAGATTGAATCATGCTTATCGCTCAATAACTTGTTAAAAGTATTATCAAAGAATCAGCATAATCTAGCTGTGACAATTTTAAAATCATACTCAAAGGTAATTTATTTCAAAGTTATATATTTATACTGAGCTATATAAATAATACATATTTTTTCTTCTTCTCCAAAGCATTTGAAGCCAGATATGTTATAATTTATAAAGAAGACATTTGGGATACAGCTAAATCATTTGCTATGTCAAGACTATTATATTTAGAAATAATTTCTGTCTTAGCCCAATAGGAGAAATATATTTAAAAGCTAAAAATTCAAAAGTGCAAAGATTTGGAAAAAAGAATCAAGCATATGCAAAAAAGTTTGTTAAATGGATAAAATTAGCAGCATTGTTACGAGTTATACTAGAACTACTATTGCCATATAGTGCTAGGTTGTATAATTTTTTTCAACTGATGTATTTTGCTAAACAACATTCCCAGAACAAAAAATAGCTAAAATGAAACCCATTAAAAGAACAAGGAAGGAGGACATAACAATTCTATTAGTATAACAAAGAATAATCACAAACATGTTTGGCTTACAAATAAATTTAACTAAGAAACATTGCATAGTGTTCAAAATTGTCAGCTAGTTCAGAAATTCACAGAAATCAAAAAAGATATTTTTTTCAAAAATTTAAATTAAAAATATAAAATAAAATAATACCAAAACTTTCATATAAATTTGTACATGCTGCATATTTTTGTTATTAAAATTGGGTCAGAACAAACATTTATAACATATTTTAAGTGAATTTCAAAGATAATTTGTATACAGATTTATTCAACCACATATGTGCCATTTTGTTCCACTATCTTTCTGGATGATCAACTCATCTAAGTAATTTTTACAGGCTTCCAGAGAATTATTTCAATCCCAATAAAATTTTCTCAATGGAAGTAAGTGGTAATCCAAAGGTGCAAGGTTAGCTGAATACAGCATATATGCTAAAATGTATTATTTTCTGCCAGATCTGATGGAAGATAACACCTTTCTTATTTACCAATTCAAGACACTTCATAGATTGCTACTTAAATCAATCCAATTAAGAACAGATTTTGGATGAATTTAACATCTGATTTTGTGGAAGTTCATAATACATGATGCCCTTTCAATCCGGCCATATCTGCAGCATCAGTTTCTTCAGTTTCAAGCTTTTGGAGTAGTTAACAGAGGCTCATTTTGTTTTCCTCAGGACAATTTTCACTATACATTGTTGTAAACAATCTATCTTCATTGCCTGTGATCTTTCTTTTCAAAAATACATAATTTTTGTTGCATTTGAGCATAGAACTACATATAAATATGCAGCCCATTAAATTTTTTCCATTAAATTGAGGTACCATAAAAAGTCCTAGTGATTAACATATCCAAAGGTTTTCAAATGTCTTAAAACACTCAGATATATACAGTATCTCTGCAATGTTCCATGTCTTGTGACCGGGATTATTTTTAATCCAGGTTTCAATTTGTTTGATGACTGCAGGCCTGCTGGAATGTTCTCGGTCTTCCAGATAAAAATTTCCACTTCTGAACTTATCAAATCACTTACAAACAGTATTCTCAACTATGGCACCATCACCATAAATGGTACAACTGTTTTACTGTTCATACAGATTTTTTTCCTTACCACAAATAAAAGATCCTTAAATAATAAAAATGCATCTCATTTCTCCATTTTCACTTTTAATGTAAAACCATTTAAAATTCAGAATATAAATTTAAATGTCACTTTTCAAAATATGTTGAATTTCTCATGCGAGATAAAAACACATCAAATGCCTTCTATTGAAAAAACACCAAGAATTTTTGTCCCAACCGAATACAAGTTTTTTTAAACTTGAGACAATGAAAGTTATTTTATTCTTTTTAATTAACTACATTTACATACAAGAAAACATACATTTGGGTCAAATGAGTGTAAGTATTGTCCAAACATTTGTGATAAAGTGCTTTCAATCATATCTCTGGCCATTGTTGAGATCAAGAAAATAACTGGATATTATTATTTAGTTGTTAAGAATCTACATTCAGATTCATGAAGCACTTAACATCAAGAAAGCCAAAGATAAAAAATATCATTAGTTCAGACTGAGATTTTATACTCATGAGCTAAGATTCATTGAGCTTAGTGAAGTATTTCCCTTATCTGTTGCCTTAGACAGTAAATCATCATGTACAAATGATATAATTCAATTTAAGAGAATTTTTAAATAAAAAATATAAAAATGAACATCTAGTTTTCTCCTGATTTAATGGCCAGAAGTATAGTATAAATATACAAGACCCAAAATGCTTAAACAATATTCACATTCTGTGGGGTTAGATAGGCATTAAACAAAACCAGAGAAAAATATTTCTGCATAGATTAGACTAAAAATGTAATCTGCAAAAATTCAATATTTTGTTCCTTTAAATAATAAATGACTAGCAGTAGAGCCCGGCATTGCTCGGGGATATAACAGTAAGAGATAGATCAAGTATCGACCATCATAAAGACTGAAAAATAAAATTGACAAAGATTATTGTTTAAGGTTGACGGACACGCATGTCTTAATTAGTTTTTTTTTTTTTTTTTTTAAATTGGTCAAACCCAAATTCAAACAAAAACATTGTTTACAATCGTTATGAGTCTATCGATTGGTGAATAGAATTTTATTATAAACAATTGTCTTGTAAATGGAATTTTTAAAGCATTCTGAATGTAAATAAAAAAAAAAAAGTGTGCAAAACAATAAGAAACACTACCCAAAAAAAAAAAAAAAAAAAAAAAGTGGATGTTTGTTTTATCGGCTGAAAAATGTAAGAAATCCGATCCCATATATAAAGGAACACACACACACACACACAAACAACCTGGGTTTTTTAACCTAAGTCACTCCACGGAATCGCTAAAACATAGAGCATAGTCTGATGAAAAAGACGCCAAAGTTTATGAAAACAAAATTTTATCATCAAAATGCTTATGTTTTTATGAAGAGGATAGACTAAATTTTTTTTAATTATTTTTTAAAAATTTTTCCATCTTTTTAGAATATTCTAAATTTTGATTTAAAAAACCTTGTTTCTCTTTGTTGCAACAAGGGGTAGTAAATAACAGATAATTTTTGTATTTACACACATTAATTTGGAAAATCTTGCAAAAATAAAAATAATTGTCAGATGTTAATGAAACTTTCAGAAACTATTCACAGATGATCGAAATTATTATAAATATGTTTTTTTTATTTATTAAAGTCATGGCAGAAATATTATTTTTTATATTTATTAACACCCCCATAACTAATTTTATGAAAAACTCTAGAAATTCGAGACCATCGGTTTTAGTGATTACAATAGTTTGAAGAATGTTTTAGTGATTACAAGGCTTTGAAGAATGCAAATCATTTTTTTTTTTTTTTTTTCGGCCAACGTACCTGAAAATCAGCTGTGAATTGTAACATACAAAACTCAATAAAACAATATTTAGTTTCAAATGCTTTTATTTGTTTTAATTTGTTTTTATGAATATGGACAATATTTTCTGAAAGCAAAAAATTTTTTCAATGAAAATTGAATTTTTAATACAATTATTTCTTATTTCTTTAATTTTAAAAGATTTTAAAAAATGTTTAAATTGAATTTTAAAAAATATTTTAACATTAGTTAAAAGCAACATCAACCTTTCAAAATGTCCGTGAGATTGATTGTCATTGTCTAGCACTTTGAAAATTGTATAATTTGGACCAATCAGATTAGCCATGGTAATTAAGAAATGTAATTTTTGTGTTTATAGTCGGACAGTAATTATCAAGTCACGGAAGACCAACCAGAATACAATTTAGTTGCATTATTTGAGTTCAGCATTGTTCTCCGCTGTTAAGCCCTTTACTTTTTTGAAACACGTATGGAAAAGTTAATTTGAGTTTTCAATTTCAACTGAGAAGGGTACCTACAAGTAACAGTATCATCTTATGAAATTTAACTACTGCTAAACTTTAATTTATATGATCTTATTTTTTATATTAATCTCAGTTATGACATTTTTCCATAAATGAAATATCAAAATTAATAATAAAATGAATGGAAATACAAATAACACAGTAAAATGTAATAAATGTACATAAAATTATAGTATTTTATGTACACTTCTGATAAAATTTCATAAGAAAGGTACCTAAATTAATTAGATACCTTTTTCTTATGAAATTTAATCTCACTATTAACAGTCTTATTTTTTAATTTCTTTATATTTTCCATAAAGCATCGTAAACGTAAAAATGAAAGCTAAGTACAAAAAAAATAAATAAAAAATTAGAGCGCTGAAAGTTTTCCTTAAAAGTAACAAGGTAAATAATTTGTTCACTTAAATAATTTCACTTCCTTCCATCCGTAGAAAGAATTCTCCTCCCGTAAGTTATCTAAACGTCATGAATGTGCCTTTCGTCAATCGTCAAGCGATGCGAAAGGTTATGACCTGCTTTGTTTTATTTTCAAATTACATTTTTTCGGCGCAGAAGCTAAGTTAAGCTTGGTTCAAAATATTTTAAATAAACAGTATAATTTCTGTTTTTATTAAAATCAGTTTGAAAAAAATGATAATTGATTTTTAAAAGAATATCAAAGTCAGATTTTAATCTTTTTTTTATCAAATGAAAAAAAAAAAATGATTGAAAATGATTGATTATCTGTCCTTTTTTTTTTTTGACCAAAAAAAAAAAAAAAAAAAAAAAAAATTTTTAACGAAAATTTCAGACGTGCTAGGAACGATTAAAAAATGTAAAAAAATACCCCCAAAATACTTTGATCTTTCCTCTTTAATAATAATATGAACATTAGACGATAAAATTTTGTTTTCGTCAAGTTCGGCGTCTTTTTCATCATGCTATGCTCTTTTGTTTACATTTTCGTGGGTGAGTTGTCCCCCTTTCATTCTCACGATGTGTCTTCTTAATCGTGTTTTCAAATTGATTTTATTAAAAAAACAACTGTGTTTTTCCTATTTTCGGCCCCGTTAGAACCACCACAAGGTAATTTTATGTAGTCCTGTGAAGTTTTGTTGAAATCGGCTAAAAAATGTAGGAAATTCGATCCAACATTAACAAACGTTACAGACACACACACAATCTGTGTTTTATAATAAGTAAGATAGTGCAACCAATGATTGCTATTTTTTTTCTTTTTTCACCTTTACTAAACTGAAATTTAAGTCATCATACCAAATACCAAATCTGTGGACCACTGACTGCAAAAACCAGATTCTAGTGCAGTTTATCACATTCCCAAATGCTCAGTGATTAAAATATTCCATATCGAAAAGCCAACTTCTTTGTTGAGTACCGAGTATATTTTTGGTATATATTTTAAAAAAATATTAGTGAAGATTGGAAATAAATAGCTCAATAATCAATTTGCCACCTCCAAAGAAGGTCCAGTTTATGACCAAACTTTCATCATTCTAACATCCCTATAATGGGTATCCTTAAACCTATAACAAACTTTTAAAATAAACAAAGCAGGACTATCTTTTTCTTTTTACATCTACATAAATGAATAATTTCAAGTGGTCATACAATATTTCATGCTGTTTTCAGGTCTACCATATTAGGTATTGATTACATTTATAAATAGTTCCCCACTATCCACCCACTCCTGTTAAAGTTAAGAATAGTCTTCAACTGAACATATATAATTAAAACTAGGACAACAAGTATGGCTTTTCTAAAAAGAAGCTTTTGTAATATATTAGCATATGTTGTTGGCAACAACTAACCTGAGCTGAAATGTACAAAGCCATGCAAATCTAAAATTATTTAGTGTACTACAATGTGTGTGTGTGTATGTATATATATATATACACACACACACACACACTTGATTGTAAAATATCCAAACAAGAGAAATACTAAACTTAGTCTGATGCAAAATCAAACTGAGGAAGTGGGTAAGAAGATTGCATTATGCTAACCTTCCTTGAAGAGACAACTTGCTTAGAAAATCTGTATTTTAAATTTCCTTTTTAAAAAAAAAAAAAAAAAATTATACTCCAACACAAATCAATTGCGCCAGTGAAAAGTACGAGGGTCATCTAAAAATTTCAGAAACTCTTGTGGACTATAACCAAAATGAGGTTTATTTTTCAACATAGTTCCACCTCTTGCAGTCCACACGCTCCTTTCATCAGCGTTGCAGTGCTTGGATCCCATTCATGAAGAATCTTTCATTCTGTTGCTTAAAAAAAAGATATGATGTCAGCATCACTGTAATGCTGTTTCTCAGCTAAGTTTTTTCTTGTTGGGGAACAGATAATAGTCAGATGGAGCCAAATCAAGCAAATATGGAGGGTGATCAATCAGCTCAAAGCCAGTCATACACACCAGCCATTGAAACCAAGAATTTGTGCGATGGAGCACTGTCCTGATGAAACAAGACCCTTTTGTCAGTTTTCCTGGGAGTTTGGTTTTGATAGCCTTTCGTAACTGCCTCAGCAAGTTGGCATAGTACTCGCCATTGACGGTGTGATCCCTTTTGAAGATCAATAAACACAATGCCTTTTGCATTCCAAAAAACTCAGGCCATCACCTTCCTTGAAGATAAAACATCCTTGGCAGGTGAGGAGGTGTGTTTCTACTGTATGGATTATCTCTCTTTCTTTGGCTCAAAGTGATAAACTCATCTTGGGTTAAAAAAAAACATTCAAGGAAACCTGCTAAATCTACCTCACTGTTCAATAAGGTCAAATTGGCAGCTGATCTCAGAAGTGACCTACAATCTACTGTTAACTGGGGCAAGTAATATTTTTTAATGCCTCCAAAATGAAACTTCTCTCTATTAATCATCTGAGACTCCTTTCTGCCTTACATCAGCATGGTTGATACTAACCTCCAGGAGAGTGATAAATAGTACCTACTTCAGCCAATATTCTCTGCTGACATGAAATGGAAAGATTATATTGAATCAATTGCTAGGTCTGCTGCTAGGAAAGTAGATTCACTGTGTCATGCTAGATAATTTTTCTCACCAAAATCTATCTTACATATTTCTATGTCTACCATGCATCCATACTTTGAATATTACTGCCACATATGGTCCAGTGCTTCAGTTATATATTTAGAGATTCTTGATAAGAAGAATCCACAATATTATTGGTCCTGACCTGGCATCTCGACTTCAGTCACTTTCCCACTGCTGTAATGTAGCTTCCCATGCCTTTTCTATAAATACTTTCATAGTAATTGTTCGGATGAACATTCCGCAATGGTACCTAGACTTAATGAATTTAAATGCAGTACTAGATTGACAATATGGTCTCATCAGTTTACAGTTGAATTGGTGATATGTAATCATAAGTTACATGCTAACAGTTTCTTCTCTTGCACTTCTCACTTATGGATCTCTCTATGCTTTCCTGCCAACTTTGATCTAAAATTTAAATCTTATGTCAGTTGTTATCTACTGTCCTGTCTTCTTGATTACTCTTCTCTTATTGATCTCATTCTTTAATATTGTTTCTCTTTTTTCTTATTCTTTCACACTCTGTAATCGCTTGTGTCTTAGTGACTTTACTGTCTTGCTTGGGGTGAGATAATATAAAAAAAATTGACAAGTGACAAAAAAAAATGTACTACTCTTACACATCATCTGAAAAATTCAAGTACTTGTCCATTTTTATAGTCTTAAGAAAAGAGAGCTTACCAAAATATTTACAAACCTATTTACAAAAATATAATTGTACAATCAACAACCAAGAAAATAACCATTTTACATAGAAAATGATTCCTAATGAATTTACATCACTGCATAAATCTTTCTTTCAAAACAATCAGTTGAAAATTTCTTGTTAAAAACAAAGTAATGCTCTATTATTCAATAGAATTAGATTTGCAAAGTCTTGAAAAAAATATTATAGTTGGAGAATATCAGTATTGCTAATTGATATAAATCATCTAACCATTCTGTAATATTCTTTATCAATATCTATTTGTTGCTAAAATTGGTATAAATATTGCTTTTACTTTTTTCTTTTAATTATCACCTGTTAAAAGTTAAAACTGACCAAAAAGTTGCATTAAACATGTCTGGATTTAAGTAACTGCATGAAAAATATAAATATTGCTTTTGAGTCTACTGTGAGAGTTGTCATATCAGCTTGCATTCTTAAAAATTGGTGGTTCTAATATAGAAGAGAGAGAAATAAATAACATTTCTAAAAAGGGCAAAAATGTAACAAGAAAAAAAACAATTATACAGTTTATAAGTGATCAAAAAGGTGAAAAGTGGCTTGTGAAATTTTACAATACATCGTGGTTGGATAAGCTGAGATTGACAGTGATTACATCAAGATATTACTTCAGAATAATCTAAAATAATAATCTGAATAAAATGCAGATAAACTAATACATTCAAAATATCCAAATCAAATGCTGAAAATCATTTAAACTAGCTCAGTTATATTAGTTGCTTTGATGAGTGGCTTCTATATATTTTAAACAAAAAGATTTCTGAAGTATATTTCCATGTACAATACTTAAAAATAATGATAATGTCCAATTTTTTAAAATTGAATTGTGACAGGGAATGAAAAGTTAATGCTTTGCAACAGTGTGGAATGCAAGAGATCATGAGGTAAATGAAATGGACCACCATTAACAATAAAGTTTTCATTCAAAAGTTAAGTGATGTATATAGTGAGATTGAAAAGAAGTTCTATTATCATATCCTGTTAGAAAACAAAATAATTTATTCAAGCATATATCACCCAAAAGGCAGTAATTGACAAAAAGTATCCAGAGTTAGTTAACAGAAAAGATTTTTTTTTTTTAAAGTATTTCATCACAAGCAAGGTGGGAGTGCCACTGGTTTGACATTGCATTTAAATTTTTGAAGATTGTAGTTATCAGGGAAGCAAGTAAACAGAAGGGAATTCCACAAGTGAGAAGTGTGAGAAAAGAAGCTGTTGGAGTAGAAGTGGCGGTTACATTTAATTATTTCAATGGTAAAAGGGTGAGACCTAGATGCTAGTCTAGTAGCACACTTAAATTTATATAGTCAAGGCACCAAGGAAAAAAAAGCTCGACAGAACAGTAGCCATGAAAATATTTGTAGAAAAAGATGGAGTGAAGCCACATCACATCTGTGCAAAAGTAACTTGAGTCAAGATGTCAAGTCAGGATCAATTACATTGCAGATCTTGCTTTGGATTTTTTTAGAGAACCTCAAGATGAACAATTAGGGCACCAGGCCAGATATAACAACAGTACTCGATGCATAGACGAATGGTAGATTTGTAGATATGTATGATGGAAAAACCTTCTGGCACAACACAGTGAGCCAACTTTTCTTACAGCAGATGCAACTATTGATTCAATAGTTGATGCTAAAATCCACTTAAAGTCATTTGAAAGCATAAGGCCAAGGCGCAGAGAGACACTCTCTGGATTTTAGCATCAACTATGCCAATGGCAGGCAGGGAATTATCTCTGTGGTCGTTAAATAAGAGCAGTTTTGTTTTGGAGGCATTAAAATTTACAAGCCATTTCCTATTCCTGTTAACCACTGATTAAAGGTCCTTTTAAAGAGCAGCAGCCAGGTTGACTTTGTCAGTGCTGCCAGAGAGACAGGAGTAAATGGTAGTGTCATCTGAATAGATGCCTATTTGGGAGCTGATGACATCAAGATCATTGATGAAGATCAGAAACAGTGTAGGACCCAGGATAGAGACTTGGGGTCCCCCCCCCCCATATTCATAAGGAAGAATCTGAAATCATGCCTGTTCAGAATGACCATTTCACAATTTGAAAGGAATGATTGGATTAAATCAAATAGTCATCCTGAAACTCACACAGCAGACCAGTATGCCAAATTCCATTGAATACCTTCAAGATATCTAGAACCACAGCTCAAGCTTCAGTTCTTATCAAAAGCATTATATATATATATATATATATATATATATATATATATATATATATATATATTCAGTTATGGCCGTGAGCACATCAGTAAAGCAGAATCGATATTGTTTGTCAGAGAGTAGGTCTTGAGAGGTAAGATGCTTAACCACTTCAGCATATGACCAGAGAATTTCATTCATCTACCACATTTAATAGATATTAAACTTTCTAGTTAGTATTTGATTCAGTCTTGACACACTCATTTTGAAAAGGAGGAAAAAAAAATCTTAAAAAAAAAACAAAAAAACTACAAAATGCACCTCATGCAGTTATTTGCTGAGAATGATAAAAATTTTGAGAGAATTGAATTATGAAAATGCTTGAAAGATGACAGAAGATAATGAAACAAAATGTTCCAGAAAGATGAAAATAAAAAAATTATTTTACCTAATAAACCAAATGAATGCTCTTAGGCATATGACTTAACTAAAAAGTAATGTTTTGAGAAATTCAACAAGTCAGTCAAGCTTAATATAATTTTTATATAATGAAAATACAGTTTTTTTAAGTATCATAAGGTTTTGTTAAGTTGTATATTTTATGGGCATTGAATGTGAAATAGTCTTTTATAAAGAAAAAGCCTTTTTATGATTTTAAGAGTTAAGCCTTTTTAACAATTAATGCATATATTTCTATCAACAATTGGCATTAATTATATCAATACTTTAAAATGCTAGGAACAGAATTCAACAAAATATGATTACTCAGAAAAATTTTAACAAATGCAATTGTTTTTCTTTCCACTTCTCAATACAGATCATCATTATTAAAGGAATAATTGCCTAAGAATTGACAGTCACTTTTGAACACAAGACAAGCTATGAAGGGATTACATTTTTACTCTTTAGCCTTTTATATAGGTAGGTACATCCACAGATTTGCTGAAAAAGAGCATTCTTTTTATTTGCTGTGTCTTTCAGAACTAGCCAATCATGGCTCTCCACTTCCTCCTATCTCTTGTAGTTCTCAATAAGTTTCTTTCCTCTGCCACCTCCCGCAGACCACATTCTGTCATCCATTTGCTCAAGCCCACCAGGTATTTCATGCTTTGCTTTCCTTTGTCTCTCTATTCGACCTGTGGGTATCAGATTCTCCAGGCCCTCCTTTTTCATTACATGTCCCAGAAACTTCAATTACCTCTCCCTGATGTTAAGTATAAACCTCCTTGTTTGCATCCTCTCCAACACCTCATTGTTGCTCATACACTTGGTCCATGACATCCTCAGCATCCTTCTGTAAAACCACATCTCTGTTGCCTCGAGTCTCTTCTTCATCTTTGAGATCATCCAACATTTGCTGCCATAAAGGAAGACAGATGTCACATAACAGCTCAGTACTCTTTTCTTGTTACCAAAGAGATCCTCCTGTCTTGCAATACTCTGCCCAGCTTTTGGAATGCGTCCTTGGGGAATCCCATATGTCTACAGATCGTACTTGCCGTTCTCCGTCAAAACACTTGCCAGATATTTAAACTTGCACACCTGCTTGATTTTAGTGTCCCCAAGCTACAAATCGTATTTTGGGCTCGTCTTTTTACTGATGGCCATACATTATATCTTCTTGTAGTTTATGGTTAGTCCTTTCATCTTGCTCTCTCTCGCTACATTCTGTAGGTGGTTTTGTAATTTCTTTTCAGCGTCTGCTATCAGTACTGTGTCATCTGAGTATCTTATGTTGTTAGAATTGCCTCGCTGTATAGGTTGTATAGGTCCTTGCCTTACACCCCTTTCTATTTTTGTACATTCGCTGAACTCATTCTCTATGCACATGCATGCTGTTTGCTGCCAGTATAGGTTCTTGATTATTCTAATATCTTTCCCGAATATATCAAAGTTGCTGAGCAGTTCCAAAAGATCCTTGTGACATACTTTGTCAAAGACCTTTGCATAAAAATGCTGAAAATTTGATAAAAAACAAAGTTTCAACAAAGTCTTTGTTATTATTAATAGGAAAGTCCAAAGTATTTTTCAATATTTTTAATCCTTTTTAGAACTTTCACAATTTTGGTTAAAATGAGTTTTTTTTTTTTTTTTGCATCAGCAGGTGGACTGTAAATTTTAGCATCATTTTTTTCCATTGAAAAACATTGATTTGGAAATTCTTGCAAAAATCAAATGTCAGATTTTAATTAAAAATTTTTAGGATTTATTCACAAATTAATTAAATTATTTTAGAATTGTTTTTATTATTTTTTTTTTTATTAGAAAATCTTGGTAAAAATATTTTTCTTTTTACATCTGTTATACACCACTTATTAAATTTTATGATAATTCCAGAAATTCAGTGGTTTAAAGCTTAATTTTTATATTAGATAAAAGCAGAAACTCCTTAAAGAATTTAAGTCATCAATTTTTCTTTTGTAAAATAGTAACCCCATTTAATGAAAATCTGCTCTGAATAATAAAATGATACAATAAAACGAAGACATTATCTAATTAGAAAATATTTTAATTGCTTTTATGAATAAGATATATTAAGGACACTATTGTCTTAAAAAAAAAAAAAAAAAAAAAAAAAATTTTTTTTCCCCCCATCAATAATGAATTTTTACAAGATCTTTTTTCATTTTTTTTTTTCATTTTAATTAGAATAAAAGTTTTTCAATCTTTTAAAATTCTGACTGAATGTGTAAATGTTGGGGGATATTGTTATTAAATAAAAACTATATTTACTTATCATAAATGGTAAAGGTTATTACAATTTAAGGACAACCAATATTTTAAAAAGAATTTAAAATTTTTCTTTGTATGTGTATAAACGTGCCAAATGTGCAGATACTAATGTTCATACATGACATTATCAGAAAATATGAGCCACAACTAGAGTAAATTTAAAGCCAAAGTATCTAAAGTATCATTAAATTATGGAGAATATTTTCTTAAATTTTTAAGATTATGGAGTACTTAACAAATTATAGAAAAAAAAAGCACTTATGTTATATTCTTCATTTATTTTTTTACAGATATAACTACCATAGAAAGGCATTAGATAAACATCCATCTGTCATCAAGCTGTTAACAGCTTAAATAAACAGCTACCATTCTGTTAAAAAATTTCTGCAATGTTTTAAACTAATAATAAGTAATATTTGTTTCAGATCAGATTAATTAAACTTTAAATCAGCTAATATTCCTCAAATAAAGTGTCATAAAAGTATATTTTATTTTTGGTAGATTTTTTAATAAAGAGAATTACATTCCAATAAATGATGGCTAAAATGACATGGAGCCATTTTTTTTTCTTTAAGAAAAAAAAAAAAAAACTCTTTCCAGTCAATTTAAATTAGTTTTAAAATAGAGCAAAGTATTTTGCTTATTGAAAATATTAAATTTAATCTATTAACTTGAAATTAAAATAAAATAAATTTTATATATATATTTATATATATATATATATATATATATATATATATATATATATATATATGAGGAGATAGAAAGAAATAGATATATTTTAGTCATTTCCCTCCACACAAGGTGGTAATGTCACTAGTATGCAGAAGGTTGTGGTAGGGAGTGAAAGTGAAAGGGATGATTAAGGAAAGGACATCGATCAATAAGGCAGAAGATAGCAATTGACATTGCATTTAAATTTTTGAAGATTGTAGCTATCAGGAAAGCTAGGAAATGTAAGAGAATTCCACAGGTGGGAAGTGCAAGAAAAGAAATTGCTGGAGTAGAAGTGGTGATTGCATTTAGCTATTTCAACAGTAAAATGGTGGGACCTAGCTGCCAAGCATTCTTAAATTCATGTACTCAAGGTGCCAAGGAAATAAGCTTGTCAGAGCAGTTACCATGAAAATATTTGTAGAAAAGACAGAGGGAAGCCACATCATGTTAGTGAGAATGTGACTGAAGTCAAGGTATCTGGATCTATCACATTATAGATACTTCTTGGATTATCTCAAGAATCTTGAGATGTACAGCAGGAGCAGCCAACCAGATATGGTAACAGATGAATGATAGATTTGTAAATGTGCAAGGAGTCTGACAAGAAAAATTTTCTGGCATAACATAGTGACACAACTTTCCTTGCAGTGGATGCAGCTATTGATTCGATATAATTGCTCCACTTCATGTCAGTGGAAAATTTGTGGCCAATAAGGTGTAGAGTGTTGCTCTCCTGGAGTCTAGTGTCAGCCATGCTGATGGCAGGCAGAGAAGGTTGTCTGTGGTGGTTAAATAAAAATGGTTTGCTTTGGAGGCATTCAAATTGACAAGCCATTTCTTGCCCCAGTTTACCAGTGACTGGAAGTGCTTTTCAAGAGCAGCTGCCTTATTTAAGTTGTCAGATCTGTCAGATTTGCTATTGAAACAGGATTAAATGGTAGTGTCATCTGCATAAATATCTAGTGGGGAACTAATGACATCAGAGGGATCGTTGTTGAAGATTAGAAATAGCATAGGACCCAGAATAGAGCCTTGAGGGACTCCTGCGTTCATATGAAAGGATCTGGAGTCAAGTTCATTCAACATGTCCATCAATTCACAATTTGACAGGAACAATTGGATTAAACTAAATATTCATTCTGTCACACTGTAGCCCTGGAATTTGCATAGAAGGCTAACATACCAAACCTCTCTGTCAAATGCCTTTGAAATATCTAGGACCACAGCCTGAGCTTCGCCCTTCTTATCTAGAGTTTGATATACAAATTCAGTGATAGCTATTAACACATCAGCAGTAGACCTGGTGAAACAGAAGCCATATTGTTTGTCTGAGAGAAGGTCAGGACAAATATAATGCTTAACCACTTCAGCAGTGTGTGTATATATATATATATATATATATATATATATTTTTTTTTTTTATCAAGAACAATTTTGGTGGGGGAAGAAGTATGACAAATTTTCATGTTACACATTTCATCCTTTAGGACTTCATTGCACTAAATTTGTTTACATTGATGTGACTATACACAAACACAACTCATGAGACACTGGGAATTTCAAATTTAAAAATAATTTACAATCTCTCTAAAACCCACAAAGCAGGCATTCCAATGCACCCCTAGTATTTCAGGTATTGACAGTGTTCCCCACAAAAATGTTAATTCCTCTTCTTGGGGCAATCTACTTAATTTAATAAAATTACATAAATAGATCCTAGCAATTGGATTTATCAAAACTTGTTTGGATGAAAATCTTGCTACCTAAATACACCTTGTGTGCATGTTGTAAAAATATGGTTTTAAGGTGTGCAATGTTTACGGGCAAAAGTGCTCACTACCAAGGGTAGGGTGTACATAAATGTAAAATGGCCTAAAGATTGTGTTCAAGCATGAAACAGATCGTCGCCACTCTGTGTTGAACTCAGTGTCCACACGTACACACTTAAATTTAGCCTGACTTAAAGGCAGAGAAAATCAAAGAAACTGCCTTCTTTAACTTGTGAACTGGAGAGTTGGGGCAAGGAGTGTAACTGGGGTAATGTTGAGGAAACATGGTATCAGTCAACTATTCCTATCTTGGCCATCAGTGAATTGATAACCAGGCTATGAAACAATAAAAAAAATGAAAAAATGGGCAATAAACAAAAATTTTGTCTTCACTCTTTTTTTATTGCATGTCTGGAAATTTTTTTAAAATAAATGTTTATTTTTATTGAATTATTTCAATATTAAAATACCAATTTTTTTTTAATTTCATGCACAACTGTATATTTTAGTTAGAGTAAAAGAACCATTTTAGGATCTAAGTTATACTAATAATATATTTTGTTAAAGAATGAGCCCAAGAAACATTGATGACCAAGAGTTGGCACCGAGATATATATATATATATAGAGAGAGAGAGAGAGTTACACACAAACATTTGTTAACTTTAACTGTCAAGATCTGTTTAATTTTTTTTGCATTTTTATAATTTTCAAATAATATGCTACATACTGGGATCTTCAGTATGGTGAAATTGTGCTTTCCTTTGTAGAAAGGATTGAAGACCAATATAAGCTTGAAATTTTAAAACTATACAACTGCAAAAAAAAAAAAAAAAAAAAAAAGTTTGAGAAATCAATTTCTTAGACCATAACCAATAAGTTTGATTTTACATTTCATATTAAAAAAAATTTAAAAAAAATCAATGATGGAAAAAATTCTGATTGGGAAGAAAAAAAATTTCAAAATAACTATCCAAAACTTTTCAGGTTTTTTCATCTTGATTTTGATACAAAATTGATTATATGCTACATTATTAAACAATAAAGTTTGGAAAAATTCAGCCATTATTGAATCATAAACATTGATACTTTATTAATGTTTATATTTTGAACAAACATATGTACCTAATTTTTCTGAGGGGGAGAGAGAGAGGGGACAAAATTTTAAGGGGAAAAGAATTCATAGTCAACTAAAATAATTTTAGGTTTGGAGCCAATTTTTTTTTAAGCTGAAAACTATTAACATTTAAATCACAATTGCAGATGATATTTGAGATAATTAAAATACTTTTTAGCTATCTCATTTAAATTACTTTTGCATGAATTCATTTTTGGATTTATGATAGGAAAACCTTATTTACAGCAGTTTTTACTAATAAGTAGAGAGTCCATGATAGCAGATAGATCCCACTAGTAATTTATTTTTTCTTAATTTTTGCCTATTCCAAAATAGCAATTGATTTAGCCACCAAAAACAGATACTCGCAAAATATATATAAATCAGAAACACAATTACAATCACTGTTTTCACTACCAGTATTCAAAAATATTAATTTCCTCATAATTGCAATTCTATTTTTTGTTTTTTAATGTCAGCAACATTTTAATAACTGATGTGTACCCAGATTTCAATAATAGATTTACTTAAAAGAAAAAAGGCTTTCAGAGAGGAATAACAGGACTATATGATACATTTGGGACATAACAATATGGATATAAGAGAAAATCCTTATAACAATTATTTTTATCTTGCTTTTTGTGAAATCAAACAAAACCTCAAAGATGAAGCTTATTTGTTTGAAAATTTCTTTTGTTTAAATTGGTAAGAAATTAATTTATCAGAAGAATCTATTTACATTATTCACTGTTATCCTCATCTTCTTTGCCATATTTCACAACATTTCAGCCACACCAGGAAGAAGTTCAGCTACTACTGGACCATGTAAACTCAATAAGATCATCAATACAGTTCACAATGGAGCGAGAAAACAACAACAAATTCACCTTCCTGGATGTACTAATATCCAGAAAAGAGCATGGGTCCAAGACATCCATATACCGCAAGCCTACATTCACCAGACAATACCTCAACTTCAACTCCCACCACCTATACAGTGTAAAGAAAGGGATCATCCACTGTTTACATCATCAAGCAAAAGTCATAAATGGCAACCATGAGACATATGAACAAGAAATGGTCAGTATAAGCAGCATCCCACAACATGACAACTACCCCAGGTACATGACAACAGCAACGACAAACTGGAATAGAAGGGTACATGAGGATAACAACACTCAGAAAACAGCTTTAGTCTGCCTATCCTATGTGAAGGGATCATCGCAGAAAATACAAAAGATCTGCAGTCCACATAAAATCAGGACAATCTTCAAAAGTGGTTCAACATGTCACAGATACCTGAGTAAGACCCACCCCATAGAGGAGAACATGACTAAGGACTGTGTGTACGCCATCCTGTGCAGTTGTGGTAAGAAATGTAAAGGAGAAACAGACCCCCCCCCATAAGCTAAGACTGCAAGAACATCATAAAATGGTAACACAAGAGGTCTAGTTGACCACATATGGAGGGAAAAGGGAGATCACCGCCCACTGTGGGATAAGGTTAAAATAATAGACAGAGAACATTACTGGAAAATATGAAAACTTAAGGAATCAGCACATATACTAGGCCACAAAAATCTCCTGAGCTGATCAAGCATAAAAATGAATATAATATGGGAACCAGTAATAATGAGTGCTAGAGAAAAGCAATGAATAACAACACAAAAATTTGCAATATAAGCTCTGGTAAAAAATATGCAATAATAAAAATGAAAAAATTGCAATATGAGAACTGGTAAAAAAAAAAAAAAAAAAAAAAAATGGGTTGCTGAGACATTAGGTTTATAAGTCCCAGAAATTCATACAGAGATGTCCTCAAGAACACATGGTAAGATCCAGTGACTAGACCCAAAGAGTTGTGAGTTCAATATCTGGTTACAGCAGTGGTGAACCAAAAAACTTTGGGTTAAAGGGAAATAACAGAAGAGGCATGGCATGTGGAACTAGAACAATCTACACTGGTGGATGAAATAATGGGTTTGGTTTGAAATTCCAATCACCTGAAGAAGGCCGGAGCATACAATATGGCAATGAAGATGAGGATAACAGTCCAAATAATGTAAATAATGATAATGCCTCATCTCAGAGATATAGACAGATATAGAAGAATCTACTAACCAATTTCTGATGTCAATTTTTTTATTTTTTTAATAATTCATGAACCTTCATGCAATTAATCTTCTGAATAAATCTTATTTTTATCTTTTGACTTATTGCTTAACCAAAGTTTGTAAGAAATTGTCCAACAATAAAAGCATTTTTGTGTGAATAAAGATGGAGTAGACAAGAAAAAAAGTTGTCCAAATCAATTGTTTGTGGCATTTAATATTTACTACCATCACATGTGAAAATGAATATTTTACTTGTCTCTTAGTGGGAGCAGAGTTGGAGGAACATAGAAAACCAACAATTCATTCCAGTTTCCAAAAGTAAAAACCTGTCACCAAGCAACATCACAAACAGGCAGTATTGAACACAAATGAGTGCTTTATTGAAAACCACCATCTATCTTAAATGAAAACACTAGTTATACACAGTTTATCAGAGATGTCTGGTTAAAGAAAGAGAGAGAGAATGAGTGCTGATGTCCAAAAGGAATTAAAGCAACAAATACTATTTGCCTTGAATTATGATCAGCAGTTTTATAATTAACAAGGCAAATATCAAATGTTTTTGTTGTATCTAAAATAAAAAATATTTTGGAAATAATTTTTTGGCTTTTAAATGCAACCCCTATCTTTTTCTTACCACTTCGAAACAAAGTTATTAATATTTTTTATCTTTAACTTTCAACTAACTGTTAAGCAAGCTTAACATACTTACCTTATTATCATGTGAAGAGTAAAATCAAAACAAAAAGAGAAACATGTCCATAAATAATTAATATTTCATTTTAAAAGATACATTATTCTAAGGATAATGTAAAGATTCAAATATTAACCAAATCAACCACGCTCATTCTTGGTAATCAAATATTGCCTCTTAATGAGTAAGTTCTTGAAAGTCACCTTCATCTTTTGTTTTAAAATTACCTGAGATAGAGTTTTTATGAAGAGTATGTTTTGTGAACTTGCCAAGAAATATTTGATTTTTGAGTATGGAAGGAGTCCAATCTTTATTTCTAAGTTCAAATAAGTATGGCTAAGATTCCAGTCAATCAAAACGTATTGTTTGTTGAGGTTTCTACCAATGCATACACCCAAAGATGATGTATGTTTCCATTCTTATTCAATCATCTTACCTCAACTACACTAAATTTGATTAAATTTGAGAAATAAACATTTAATAAATATTTGAGAATTTATTTATTAAGAGGAGAGATGTGCAGTTTCTGGAATTCAAAAAAATTTTTTCTAATTCTGTCAGTGCTAACCAAGAATTAAGTACTTTAAATCTTTACTTAATTAAGTTTTATTGAATCTTTTGATTATTATTATTTTTGGTTTTACACAAATAAGCAGAAGCAATCTTCACTCACATTATGCAGAAAAGAATTTATCCAATTTAAAATACATCAAGTAATACTTAAAAAGTACAAATGCACTCTCAATAATAGAAATTAGGACATGCCATCAGATTAGAAACATTTGTTTTAATTTCACACATGAAAATAAAAAAAAATGAAATAAAGTAAAGAAAAGCAATCTTTGTCATTGATAATTTTAAAATTATTATACCCACAGTGTATATACATACATAAAAGCATTTCTGAGAATTGCTTTTCGTTAAAAAATATTCAAATATCACAAAATTGGAAATAGCTATATATGGTAATATATAACAAAAATATTTCTTCATACATTTTTGTCTTCTTTGTTCTTAGCTAATATCTCATCAACCAAATTTTCAGCAAAGTTCATACTAAAATTGTTCACAGTACAAAGAAAGAAAACAGTATTTCCTTGAAATCATTTAACTGAAGTTATATTATAAACAACATTACTTATATGACAACAAATATTTCATAAATAAAGGCAATATTTTTTGACATTCATTTAAAATTTGTTCACTCATCCTTCTGAGACAAATTATTACATCAATCAAAGGAAGTGCATGACAAGAAAAAAGTTGCCTTTATTGTTCTAACAAAATAAGACAGAAATATAAAAGCAGCTAGTGTAAAAGGTTAAAGATAAGAGGAACAACTGGGATTTAAAATTCAAGAAAAGGTCATAGGGCAAAAGGTATGTAGAGCAATAAACAATATAATGAATTCAAATTAGAAATGTGGAAAGTCATGAGAAAAATACAATGTTGTAGATAGAATCAGGCTTATAAAGAATAAGTCCTCAAATTAATTTTAAAAAGCACAAAATTGTTCCTAATATATTAGATGAATACAAAATCATTTTTCTAAATTATTTCAGCCTTTAATATCTCATATTCTCAGTAGAAATCCACAAAATATATGAATATGGGCTTTCTCAATTTTTATATAAATTTCAATTAAGTTTACTAAAACTGGATTCATTAAATATCTTTAGGAATCTTTAGAAATCAGAGAACAAACATTGATGTTTAAAGCACTGACATGTAGACTGCAAGTTTTATTAAATTAACTTTTACTGAAATATATTATTTACAATGAAACTAGAATAGATTTAGTAATGTTTTAAAATTGTAAAAAGCTTAATTACACAAATAATTGAGCCTTGAAAACAAGAAATAATCAAAGTAACAAAAGCTCATAGGAAAACAATTATGACTTTTTAGTGACCAAAAAACTAATTCAGAGATATTTTTGTCAAGCATTAGTCAAATAAACTTACAATTATTAAGTGACTGTGGATAATACATTTTAGGCACCCATTTCTTTTAAGAGGTCAGTTCTTTTATGAAAATGCACCATAGACTGTCCAAGTATTGTGATCTATGGATGTGTAGTATAGTCATGTGCGCGCACACACACACAATTACTAAAATAAGTTATTTAAATTTCTCTAAAACGTCATTAAATTTTGATGCCAAATTATTTTTAATTTTTTTTTCTTAAAGATGTCATTACATGACATAATTTAAAATAAATTGACATCAAATTAAAATCTTAAATATAAATGATGCCTTTTTGGACACTTTGCTCGTAATGAGTGCAAGTGTGTACTCAAGGAAGCATAGTTACAATTTACTGATAGAATGAAACAACATATAGCATCTTGGAAAATTGAGTTCTAGAAATTATTGGTGGCTCTGCAGGAGTGTGCTGAACAACAGCAAATCCTCAATCCCTTCTTTATTCAATCAATTCGAAGTCCTAACATCTACAGATAAGGACTACAGTATTACAGGACGTTAACTTGATTTAATCAATCATTCCTATCTAATTGGGAAATGAAAGTTGTCCCAAACAGGCTCTCTTCCACTTCCTTTCATACTAATGCAGGTGTTCTCCAAGGCTCTATCCTGGGTCCTACACTATTTCTGATTATCAATAATCTCCCTGATATCATCAGTTCCCAAGTAGGCATCTATGCAGATGACACTATCATTTTCTCCTGTCTCAATAGTAAGCCCGGCAGCACCAACAAAGTCAACTAGGCCACTGCTCTTGAAAAGGACCTCCAATCAGTGATTGAATGGGGCAGGAAATGATTTGTAAATTTCAATGCCTCTAAAACTAAACTGCTCTCATTTAACCACCATAGAGAAACATCCCTGCATCCACCCGCCAACAGCATAGTTGATGCTTATCTCTGTGAAACCATCTAACTGCAGCTTCTTTTCAAGTGACTTAAAATGGAACAACTACATTGAATCAATAGTTGCATCTACTGCAAGGAAAGTTGGTTCACTGTGTCTTGCCAGAAGGTATTTCTTGTCAGAGTATATCTTACACATCTACAAATCTACCATTTGTCTGTGCATTGAATACTATTGCCATATCTGGTCTGGTGCCTCTGCCATTCATCTCAAGGTTCTCAACAAGATCCACAGAAAGATCTGCAATGTAATTGGTCCTGAACTGGATTCTCAACTTCAGAAACTTTCTCACAAATGTGATGTGGCTTCCCTCTATCTTTTAAAGAAATATTTTCATGGTTACTGCTCTGACGAGCTTTTTGCCCTGGTGCCCCGACTACATGAATTTAAGCATGCTACTAGATTCGCATTTAGGTCCCACCCATTTACTGTTGAAATAGTTAAATGTAACTGCCACTTCTACTCCAACAGTTTCTTTCTTCACACTTCCCGACATTGGAACTCCCTTCCTCTCACTTGCATACCTGATAAATAAATCTTCAAAAATTTAAATGCATCGTCATTATGGTGATCTATTGTCTTGATCTGTGTCCTTTTTTTCCTTTCCTCAATACCCCTACATCCACTCTTTTCTTCCACTTTCACTCTCCATAACCCCATGCATGCTAGTGGCCTTCCTGCCTTGCTTGGGGTGAAATGCTTTAAAAAAAAAAAAAAAAAAAAAAAAAAAGGAATCTAAATAAATTCAATTCATTTAACCACCTTAAAAGCAGATACCAGTTCTACTAAACTTTGAATCACAAAGTCTGAACATTTTATCTCATTTGTTTACTATATTAAGTCTTTCTTGATATTGAGAACTTTATTTACAAAGACTGCTTGCCTTAAAAGCATTATCCTCCAGAAATACATTAGTCAATTGTATTGTAGTTGTTGTTGTCGTTTTGCAAAATACAATCTTTATCATTATATATTTCAGTATATGACAACATTATTTAACTATTAATTTAACTAAATAGCATTTTGGTATTGCATTCAAAACACCAAACAATTTTTTGTGTCATTTTAGTTTTAAAGAAATGTCCAGATTTCCAAATTCTTCAACTATTTGATCATTCAAGACATTTCAAGCAATTTACTAAGTGTTCACAAACAAAGTGTACCTAATTTCTTTTCCATTTTGACAAGACCTTGTTCTCTAAGCTTTGTCTAACATAAGCTATTCTTCAGCATAATTCTGCCATAAGTTTGCCATTATCAAGAATATACCATATTCAAAAGGCCTGAACTATTCTATCTCTGTAACTGCTAAAAAGGGTGAAATATTCTCAGCAAGAAATCTGTAACTGATTCAAGATAACAATCTACTTTAGGCATCCCCAGTGGAAAGAGCATAATGGACACAACCAATAAAACTCAATACCTATCAAAGAAGGAAAGTAAGAGATGAAAATATACCATTGTAGGCATCAAATCACATCTAAGTATTAAAATATAGCAATAGATTATTTCAGATTGACCAGACAATGTCCAAGAGGAAGGAAAGAGATTACATTTTATCTAATGTCTTTATAATATTGAATGGTTAGGAGACATTAGTGCTGTTATTAGCTATAGATAGTTTCATTATATTTACCAAAGTCTGCCATCACTAATATCTCTGGTTTGATAATTTCAAGTGAATACTGACTTAATGAGAACAATACTTCAACTTCTCCATCCAGTGCTTCATGAAGTGGAAAAAAAAAAAACAAAAAAAAAACAGTAGATAAAATACAATCCTCCCAAGATTAATAACACAGAGTTGATATAATAAAGCATTTTTCATAATATACAACATAAGGTAAGACCAAGTCCTTGAAAATTAATACTAGATAAGAAACTATAAAATTACAGCTCACTCCTAATAGCATGTTGGTAGCACTCTAAGTTACTGACATGTACAGGGCAGCATGCAATGCAGAATGCTTAATATATATTCAATATGTGCCAACCTGTATATAGATGAAAATGGATTCTGGTATATTTACACTTTTCAGATATTTTCCTTGATAATTCTGCAGCAATGGAAATTGTCATCCTTTTCTCACAATGAGATGAGAAATGAAATTCTGGCTGCATAAGCATGGATTCTAGGAAAAAGTGATAATTGGATTAATTTTAATAGTTATTATAAATCTTAAACACTTTGGTAATGGGGCCAAAATTTTACTTTTGGAACTGTGAAAAGAGACTTGATAACTTTACATAACACAAAATAGCATAAATGCTTCAGTTGTTTACTTTGGTTATTCAAAATGGACATGACACTGTTGCATGGAACCTTATTTGTAGAAAGCGCTAGAATCAGACAGAATCACAAATCAATCAATATAGCTGAGAAAAACAGTGGAAACCTACAATAGAAACAACACTATGCAAACAGTGTACAACAGATAAAAAAAAATGTTTGACATTTAAGTAACAAAAGTGTCTCAAAAGAAAAGGGAGGGATACTAATAGATTTTAAACAAATACTAATATCTGTTGTCTTTAGAATGATCATGACTTTTTCCAAAGTGTAAAACAAAGTACAATAGCTTAAAATCAAATATCATGGAAAGGAATTAAGTCTAATTAAGTATAAGCAGATAGAGTCTACTCAAGATAGAGAAAATTCACCGTAATAGTTTTGTGCTAATCAGAACAGCTGACCAACATGTTACAAAAAAGATCGTTTATAAATATTAACATATGAAACTAAGAAATTGTTTGTCCACATCATATAAGGATTCAGTGTGTAACAATGTCAATAAGTTTACTAAAATTCATGATAAAAGAAGAAAATCTGAAATAATTACGAGAGTCACAAATGAATTGACTGTAGTTAATATAGCCAATTTTATTTAAAAGCATTTAAACATGGGTAACAACTATAGCAGGCAACAAAGATTTTACTAATGGTGTAAATGTCAGTATTTTAGACTAAATCAAGTATGCCAATTCCAAATCCAGAGTCAATTGTTTTTAGTACGTCTGGATTGTGTCATTTGCATGCACATAATCAGAGAGTAAATAAATTTTAGCTGTTAATGTTACCCAGACAGATGATGCTGCACTAGACTAAATAGAATATACTGATTCTAAATCTATACTCTCCTATAAATAGTACATTAGTATATTTGAGTTAACAGGATAAGAATTATTTGTGCGAGTTATAGAGAACTTTCTTGGGTTTCATGGTGCTGGAAACTACAGCAATTCAACAAATAACATACATAGCATTAAAGAATAGAATTAAACTGCATATCATTCTCATGCTTTTTTAGCTTATTTTTTTCTCTCTAACAGTTCCAGGTTCCATAAATGATAACATATGTGAAACAGAATTGAGATATCAGGGTTGGGTTCAATCTAAACATGATGGGTAACTACTGCTGGTTCCTAGAAGAAAACAACTGTGTACAAGTGCATGAGCAAATGTTGCATTCCTTGAATAATGCAATAATCAGAATTTCTTCTCACCCTCAATAAAAGACTCTGGAAGTCAATCATAGCAGAAGACTCCTAAATAAACTGTAGCGAGAGAATAAACTTACCTTGCCAGGCAAAGCAGGTACATACCTGTTTGGCATGTAAATAGCAGACTTTGCAAGGAAGCAACAATGTTACATGTGGTCGCAAGGCGCAACCATTTGCAATCATTCCACTATGCATGCATGATGATACTCTTGTTAATACTATCAGTTATTTGAATGCATGATTGGAAATAGTATTAAATAGTGGATCACAGTTGGGAGAGCGAACTCAGAGTATGGAGCGTTTGGATCAGAGTGAGTAGAAATTTCACTGCTGATTTGTTGTGCAACCTGTGCAGCTATGTCTTGACTGTTGACTGACACTTCCCCCTTGGATTGTGATTATATATATATATATATAGATTATATTATATATAAACATAGGATTTAATGTCATAAATTATATAAATAAACTGTAATCCATCAGAGGGGTAAGAAAGCAAAATAGTTGAAATGAGAAAAGCCGAAATTAAAATTTTAGTCTCTTATGTTCAAATCAATATACAAACATTCAGTGTATCTAAGTAAATGTTATTCTATTTGTTTAAAATCTCATCACATTAAATAGGAGAAAATGTTTAAGCAAGATATACCAAAAGGATTTAACATTGCTTAAATTCTGATATCTCTAGAGTTAATAATGTTGAAAATTATTATATACAATGGAGAACTCAATACTATTAATACATTCTTTATATTCCTTTTCAGAAAAGTGAATCCAACTCTGCAAGCAAAGAGTAGATTGGAAATAAATAGACTATTCTCTTTATAACCAAAATATAAGAAAAAATATAACATAATTGTTATATTAAAACAAGGAGAACATTTTTACGTAATACACAAAATATAGTAAAAACACACATAGAAAAACATCCCAATTTAATTTCAGTACTAGATGAGCAGCAAGATCTCATTTTACAGTCAAAACATCTAAATGTAACTGTAATTTCTATGCTAATAGTTTTTTTTATTGCACTTCGACAATTTGACCTTGCTAACCAAACACTCCTCTGTGGCCAAATTGGTTAACAGCACGCCAAGCTAAATTGTTTAATACTGTTTATTATAAAACGGAGCATTTACTTAAATATTTGTATCTATAAAAAGAATGTATAAACATAAAAATGTCTGAAAATAATTGTCGGAATTGTCCATTTCATAATGTGAGACGTCATTTGTTTACATTTGATATGGCATGAACAGATATGAATGTACGTGAGAGATTCATAGAAGATTGAAGTTCAAATACAGTAAATTCGACCTTCCTAACTGAACGCTCCTCTGTGGCCAAATTGGTTAAAGGGATGTCAAGCTAAATGACGGTTCCGTATAGGATACAGGTTTGAATCCTGCTGGAGGACGAATATTTTCTGTGAAAATTTCTCGGACATTCAGGCCAGTAAATGTTGTTTAATACTGTTTATTATAAAACAGAGAATTTACTTAAGTATTTGTATCTGTAAAAAGAATGTATAAACATAAAAATGTCTTAAAAATATATATATATATATATATATATATATATATATATATATATATATATATATATATATATGCCCTTGTGCAAATTAATTGAATCAAAGTGAATAATTCTGTTTACTTTTTTGTATTTTTCCAATAAAACATGACAGTGCACATGTTAATACTTTGTATGTCTGCCTTTATTTTTTAGAAGCTCTTTGATGCGATTTGGCATGGAATCCATATATATATATATATATATATATATATATATATATATATATATATAAATGGGGGGGAGAAATGGGCATTAAATACCTTTAAAATACAGTAATTGCTAAAAAAAAAAAAAAAAAAAATGAAACCTTAATCCGGCACTGTGGGTGTAGTTGAGATAGAAGTTTACTTTTTACATTATTCAGACTGTTATCCTCATCTTCATTGCCATATTCACAACATTTCGGGTGTTGTACACTCTGGCCTTCTTCAGGTGATTGAAATTTCAAACCAAAACCTCTATTTCATCCACCAGGGTAGATTGTTCTAGTTCCACATGCCATGCCGCTTCTGGGTGTCCATTTAACTGAACTCTGAGATTTTGGCTCACCACTGCTGTAGCCTGGTATTGAACACACAACTCTTTGGGTCTAGTCACTGAATCTAACCAATGCCTTTTATCCAAGAAGAGGCATAACACAAAGATCTAGATCAATCTACCCTGGTAAACGAAATAAAGGGTTTGGTTCGAAATTCCAATCACCTGAAAAAGGACGGAGCATACAATTGATTTTGGGGTCACTGCAGGACACTTCTATAATGACTGTCATGAGCTTCTCTTTCCCTGTACAGTCTGCGATCTCTCTGTAACACTTGCCAGTGCATTTGCACAGTGTTACAATTTTTGTATGCTTCCTTGGAGTAACATTCATCGCAGACAACAGGCATAGGACAACTAATCAACAATAGTGACTGGGCATGTTAAAAATCTGATGTAATCATCGATGACAAAATATTTTTCAAAGCCAAACAAATTTCATCATACACATTGAAAATAGATTCATATTACTACACACTACTGCAGATGACCTAATCAGAGGAATCAATTACATCCTGTCACTTCAGTGGGTCTAAAACTGACCGTATGGTGAAAGAAAGGAAACTAAAGTGGTTGTTTTAATTAATTTGCACAAGGGTGTATGTGTGTGTGTGTGTGTGTGTGTGTGTGTGTGTGTGTGTATATATATATATATATATATATATATATAATTTTTGTAATCCACCACACAGGCATAATACAAGTAATAACAGAAAGACTTCAATGTAAAATAATAAAGTATAAAAAATACATTAACAACAAAGAAGTAAAGAATCAACAGAAAGATTATTGATTATTTATCAGTTAATGCACAACGGTGTAGAGCTGCTAAAAGTAATAATTCGTCTTGAAACACGCGACACTCGACTTTAATGTCCAGGTTAACACAATAGTAAATATATAATTGTAACCACTCAGGGGCATGATATCTCTATAGTGAATGATGGTCTACATTTTCATTGTCTAGAGATTCATGTTCAAACTCCAGTGTCAGCAATAACACTTTTCATTTATATATGGCACTCACAGAGTCTCAATACAACTTATGATTTTCTATTCAAATAATTTTTTTTTTTAAAAAATAAACAAAATTATCAAATAAAACTAGTACGAAATTTAAATTTTCATTTTGACCTATTATTTCACTAATATTTCTCTGAATAAAAAAGGTAACCGAGCAGGATTTATAAATCTATAAAGCTTTCATTTTTATTGTCTAAATTCAAAATTTGAATATTTGTATCATTGCAACTAAACATTACCCCAGAAAATCCTATATGAAATATTTCACCACGGATATAAATGAATAAATTTTAACACTTTATCAAATACAGTAATCAAAATCAAGCAAACTAGATTTAAATAAAATAAGTTTTTAATTAGTGAAGAGAGCTGCTGAAAATGTTTACAAGTAAACAAGAGGCTAATTTTAGACAGATGAAAATTATGCCCAAGTAAATGATTACAACAAAAATAATGAAATAGAATAATCAAACCATAACATACTACTAGCATATTAATGATATTACAAGACAGGCTATTCTGGTATTTTAAGAATAACAGAATGGTTGGCACACAACCAAATGGGTGACTCACTCCACTTGATCACAACTACTAAAGACATGCTTATGTCAAGAGATAAATATGTTTATATGATATGCTTAGGGCACAATACCAAAACATTGAAAATACAACAAAGTGATGATAAATTCTAGATAATGCAACAAAAAATGTCAAGCCAACTACATCTGTTAGATTGACAGTGCTTATAAGTTAATTAAGTATTATTACAAAGTTGGTTATTTTATAGAAACATACAGTAAAAGACATACACAGAAGCATAAAAGCTTTACCAATGTTAATCAGATTTCATAGAAATTATTTGAAGAAAAGGAAGTTTGCAAAGGATTATTCAGAATCTTCTTTTAGTAAATAAGTGAAAAAGATTCAGAACTCAATCTAATGAATCATTTAAAACTGATATTTTAAAACAAATCTGAAAGCTAAACAAAACCAGTAAGGTTACTGTTCCTCCCTCTAAAGCAGGGCTCAAAATTATCATCATCCCAGGCAAAATAGAACATTAGGACAACAGTGTTTTTTCTTTGGGGGGGACAATGCCAAAACAATACAAATTTTTTTTAATTGAAATTCTGTCATATCTAAGAGCGAAAATTTCTTAAAAAAAAAAAAAAAAAAACAGAAATATTTACTTCATCAACATTGACAGATTTTTAATAAAAGGAGCACACAAATGCACAAAAACATAAGCACGTTTTAAAAACTGATGAATAAAACTCAAATGAAAAATGAAGTTTGAAGGACAAAATTTAGATATTGCTATTATTTATTGTGAAATGCGAAAAACATTATCTCATTGTAAGAAATAATTTTTCTTTAAGAAACAAAGCAAGAAAATTATATTGTTTTCAGTCAATTTTTGTTTAGAACACTTGAATGAGCCATAAAAAAAAAAGAAGCACAACATTTATGGTGGATTGTTTTCTCATTATCATAAACTAAATCTGCAAATAAATCTCTATTTATAGCCCTTCTGCAATACGCAACCCAGAGAGAAAACAGTGACCAAGGCAGCAGGCCACAGGAGACCACTGTTTAAAAGACTGAATGGATCAAAAATTTTTATTGCCTAAACATTTTAATGGTTTTTTATGTATTTATTATGCTACTGACAACTATAAATGATAAAGAAATGAAAAAGAAGAAACATTTTGATTTCAGAACAGTTTAACATTTTTGTGGAGATAGTTCTAGAACAATGATAAAAGTTAGCCTTGAGTGTTGCTCAAAGATAAAAATGTTGCTAAACAGAAAAATAAAATTTGAATTAATGGATCCGAGAGTAGTCCCCAACTTAATACAGGTTCCTGGAAGATGCAGCAGATTGATGAGTCCTATTTTAGGAAAAAAGAAAAATAAAAAAAAAAAAAAAGAAAAATAGGAATTATGTTGTAAGATGTAATATAATTTTATTTTTGTATATGCAATTAAGTGCTACCCACAATTTGCCAGATATCACCACAAGAATCTATTTTTTTTTTTTTTTTTTTTTTTTAAATTGAAAGACTATAAATAAGCACAAGTAAAAGAGAAAAGAAATCAAATATGAAATTCTAATGAAAAAGTAAACAGGGGAATTCATTCTTTTTTTTTTAATGTAATTATATCTTTGAAACCTGCTTAAAGCAACAACAGTGTAAGGAAACACTATCCCAACATGCATTCTGACTGAGGGAAAATAACTGATAAGCAAGTTATTAGTTAGAAACTAGTACAAAATGCCAAAGAAAAAGAATTTAATCCTACTATTAGAAGGTAGAAGAGTGAAAAATTTCTAATATATTCAAGTTTTCAGCACGCATGCAGTGCAACTCAATGTGGTTGGTGTTTTAGTACTGAGTGGTGGTGGTGGTGTTGCAGTCTCATATTGCAAGATGAGCAGGTGGAAATGAAGCACTAATTTTAGACACATTTTCTACCAACTTGCAAAAGAACAAGGGTGTGTGAAAGGCAACACAAAGAACTTTCTCATGAGGACAAACAAGCTTCTACGTTTTTTATAACCTCACTTAAGTTTTTCAAATAAATTTTCATGAAAGTTATAAAATGAGTTCCACAAGGCAAAAAAATAAAGTTAGAAAATAACTCTAAAACCTAAGATTTCAAAAATAATTTGCCCTATAAAATTTGAAAAAAAAAAAAAAAAAAAAAAAAAAGAAAAGATTTTCCTATTTTATAAAACTGATACTTGCATATTTTTAATAATCAGTGTCTATTTATATCTATTGGTATTTTTCTTTTTTTCATCAGCATTATTTTCATATTCTTAATTATATTTCTCATCTTAGAAGTTGGATTATGGAAGCAAATTGTAGAGGTGCCCAGTACAAAGTAGTTTGGAACCTCTCAAGAGGTAATTTAGTCAAGCAATGCACACACAAAATAAAAATCTGAAAAGATCAGATGCTAACCAGTTATCTCATTTGTAGATGAGTATTTTTCCATTTCAAATATAAGACCAAGCAGAACACAAAAATAAAGGTTTGTGTTATGAAATACAATAATTTAAAATGTAGTAAAAGGAAGACAATTTGAACAACAATCTTTGAGTACACTCACGTTGATCTTCTGCAAAACAGTCATCCCAAATGAAAGTTTCATTACAATTCTAGAGCTGAGGGGATAGGCATTTGTGAAACAAAATATGATAAGTGTTAGAGGCTAGAAAATAAAAATAAAAAATAAAAAAAAAGAGGAAAGGAGTTTACCACCATGTAAAAAGAAAGATTATACAACCTGAACAAAAATACATTTCTCAGCCTTCTCAATAGTTAATTCATTACTTTTTAAAATCATAATATAAATAGTGTAGATTGCAAAATAAGGAAGTTAATTAACATGAGAAGGTTTATTAATCAAATGGTGTACAGACATACAATCTCATTCATTTCACTATCTGAAGAGATTAGGATTCAGTTGCAAAGACAAAATGTTTTAGCTATGAAATGAAGGATTCCCACCTCTATTTAATTCTGATTTTATATTTATTCTATAGGAATATTAGCCGACCCAAAATTGATTTCAGTTTTATTTTCTCATGAAGCTAATAAATGACAGATCATGTAACTATATTTTTGTCATCTGTGAACATTCAATACAGTAGCTTAAAAAAGAATCTACCTTATATACCGAATAAGAAATGCATTCATAAATAGAAACGTTGAAAGCAATACCAATTTCAAATTAGAAAAAAAAAAATGTTCCTCTACCATTTAGCTTAATAAAAGTCTCTTACTTATCCAATTCACTAAGTACAGCCATAATCAGATCCTTAACTATTCAATTCATGGGCATACACTAAAATGAAGTCAGTCAACAGAGCAATATTAACAATAAATTATATCCAAATCTTTGATATTCAAGAGATTTATGTTAGATTATCAATTTTGAGATCCCATAAAGGAAAAGATATTTCAAGATTATAACCTTTTTCTATAATCTTGTTTACATAAGATAATGGCACCATTCTAACTGCATTCGTTTTTTCTTAAGACTTCAATAAAAATAAGTGCAATTATATGCTTAAAGGATGACAAGAAGGAACAAGTTACATTTTAAACATCACTAAAAAATAATAATTCAATCAACTTATAAACATGGCTAATAAACTGTTCGCAATGTTCACTGATACAAATTAACAGAGTACCAAAGAAAAGGTTTTAATATAAGACATACAGGGTTTCAGTAACAATACCAGAATCACAATTATGCTTAAAGTAATTTAGCCTAATATGTTCAAGTATTAAGAAATAAGAGAATGGTATTAATTTAATTTTAGTGAACAAGATAAGCAACTGGGGTCTATAAAATAAATATGAAAGTATGGAATTTTTAAAATATATAAAAAAAAAAAAAAAAATTTTTTTTTTTTTTTAAACGATATGATCCTATTACTCCTTTCTACTAATTTTGTTGTACTTGATGTACAAAGTGCATGTGAGTAAGTCTCAAAAATGAATTTGTATATGTCAAGTTTTAGTAGAGGTAATTTTTATGACTATCACTGAAAAAAATATTTAGAATTGCATGTATTTCATTCTCTTTTGATCATATCCCTTTAACATGAATAAGACAAGCTAAAAGATTTCTCCAAGTTTTATTCAATTTGGATACAGTTGCAAATATTTTGTTACATTTTTAATGCATTACTTTTATTGATTATATTGTTGACTGTATTTATTAATACAGATTTTACTATTTTTCCTCTCAGCTTAAAATGCTTAGTAAATTATTGAATTCTCTTCTCTATTTCTTTTAAATAGAACATAAAATATTGTAAAGTTCAATATTTTGTTGTTTTCTTAAAAGCTTTGTTTACTATACATAGATTCACATACACTGAAATCACTTCATCATTAGGCTTTAGGTGGCAGATGAGATCTGTAATTTAGTAATTCATCATTTGTTACATTCAAAGCTATTCACAATAATGATATTTAAAATTTTACTGATATTGCTACAAAAAAAAAAAAAAAAAAAATCAAAGACTGCAAATGAGAGAATTATAACTCGTAGCATACAAAAATTACCAGAGTTGAATAAAGGGGATAATTTAAAATATGTAGGAAGCAGTTTTAGTTAAATACCAAAGTTAAAATTTAGAGCATATCCTGTTGTTGAGGTATGTCTTCATGGAACCAACTGAAATGAAAAATAGAGTAAATGTTGCTCCTGGATGGTACATAGCGTTCCATGCTTAGATTGTGTCTACTTTGGAAAAGAGCCAGAAGTTTTGCCAATAATAGCTGTTGACTTTTAAAGTGGACAACTCTGCTAATATTGCTCATAGACTCGCTCAAAAAGGCCACAAACAACTCCACTGTGATAAATATAGCATCCACTCCTTATACTGCAACTGGTATGAATTCTAATGCATCCAAGTCAAAAACAATTAAAATAAGAAAACAAGACAGGTATTTTTTGTGCCACACTTTCAGCTAAGTATAAGAAGCTGCTGAAAAGTTCTGTACACAATGAAAATGATATCTGATCATTTGGTCAGATAATTGCTATGGATCAGGCCAATAACTTTTCCGAACCCCTTTTATTTATATCATCAAATAATTATATAACCCTATTATTGGTTGTAAATATTTTCCCAATTCAATCTTTGCTTTAAAAATATGATTCTACAAATAAAACAAAACTTTCATGTCAAAGAAAACTGATGATGCTATTTTATTAATCATGACAATGTGCTATCTACCTGGTGCCTCATGGCATAAAACGCCTCTGATAAGATTTCTTTAGTTGAATTGCTTCATGTGGTGGGGTAATTAGCCTCTGTATTCTAAGGAAGAGTTGTTTTTCTGTTGTTTTCCTTTCTTTAAACAACCATATGTTCCCAAACTAAAGATTTCCATGTAACCAGGTTTGAGAATTCAAAGCTGTGCATCTTCTAGACTGCATGCCAACCAAGACTAAAGAGCCCAGTCTGCCCTATTTAACCCATAGCTAGACAGTATTTGTGCATAAGTGAATGGAACAAACCTGACTGGAATTCAAACTCAGCTTGCAGATTTCACATTCCAAACCATCATCTATTTTTGTTTTTTTTTTTTTTTGTTTATTTACAATAAAATGTTTACCCTGTACAAGGCCCAAGAACCACTCAAGTTAGAGGGTTGCAGATTAAGAGGCACAGTTTATGAGGATATATGGGGAAGATAATCCTAGACTTGAATGGGTTAATTTAATTAATCAAACTAGGTCAGAGGAGAGATCAGCTGCCAGGCTCTGGTCATCTAGAGTTTCGGAGGTGCCCCCATATATACCACCATGTCATCAGTATAGATATTCTTTACATCGCCCCGGACATCCCTCTAATCAAGAAAATTGTTGAAAAGTGTAATTAAAACAAGCAGAGGAATTTTACAAGATATTTCCCACCAGGTGATTGTTGCCTTAAATTTTAAAATAAATAATGTAAAAAAATATATAATATTAAAAAAATGAAATACTTGAAAGTAGTTAATTAAATTGATCAATTTAAAAAAAAAATTCCATAAACATTTACTTGTAACTTCTAACCTGTACATAAATAATATAAAGAACCTCCTAATCTCTAATTACTCACTATAGGCAAAAATATGTAATTATAAAACCTCTTCAAGATGTAATTCAAAGATGCACAATGTACTTCTAAAAAGAAATAAATGCTTATATTCCAACTATTTTTAAACTTGTTTTGAATTGCCCAAAATCTCTTGGAAAAAAACAAAGATATGTTTCAAACTAAATTTTATGGAAAGCTTTACTGCAAATAATTCTATGTGTGTGTGTGTATATATATATATATATATATATATATATATATATATATATATATATATATAACCTCTTAATAGTACACACAAGTTTTGTTTTATACCCTTATCTTTGTCCAAGTTTCTGCAAATTCTAACTGATTATTTTAAGGGTTGCTCTCTCAGCCTTTTAGATCCTTCATTACCCACCATCTTTATTGCTGCTCTTCAAACATATGCCTTTTTGACAAAAAAGGCCCATCCTCCCCACTTAAGTAGTGTTGTTACATTTTAGAATCCAGTCTCAATCCTACAATCACCAAAAGACATGTGACAGTCAAAGGGACTTTTATTCTAATTCCACTATTCAGGTCTGTACAACTCACCCCTTCATTGTTCATGTACTTAATTTTCTTCAAACTAAAGAGAGAGATTTTAAATTACATTTGGATTCAATTATTAAAAATGAAAAATATTTAATTTTATAGAACTTGTTCTGATGAAAATATAACAATTCATTTAAGATTTACTTAGTAGATATAATCAAATAAAAGAATGCTAATCACAATGATTAGTAGCACTAATACAAACAATCCCTTCAGCTTTTTGAATTGGTGAAGATATCTTTAATGAGTCATCAACAGTGTTGACTAAGATTATGAGATATGCTTAAGATTATTTTTTTCAGTTTACTAAAGTTCATTGGTGCACACTGAAGTAAAAACAATCTGTTCCAAAGAAACCAAGATTATCACAACCATTATCATAATAAAATTTTCTTTTGAGTTACTTTAAGAAAGCAAATGAAAACTGATAAAGTTATAAGTGTGCTTTCATGTTTATGCAATAACAAACAGAAAGGTAACAGTCCATGACAACTATAGAATGGAACTTTAAGTGTTTTTGTGCATGAATTTAGAAAAAGAATGAAAATTGATCATGGGGGGGGGAGTAATTGTAGCTTATCATTACAGTTATAATAACAGTTGAAGAAGAATACTAGCCTCTTGTAAATGCTCATTTTCTTCAAGGTTTAGCAAGTACAACATGTTCGATTCCCAGATCACTTTACAAGCAGTAACAAGCTTGTTATCAGTTGCTCAGTGAATGAACAAGCAAGTAACAGAGACAATGAAATAGAGATAGTTCAACTCCATTGAACATAGCATGGATCAGATCAAGAGCTTTCCTCCCACCTACTTCAACAAAACCAAACTGAACTGAAGCATTCAATACAGCAATAAATATAAAGTTACAAGATGTCTGTTTTAGAGCAGTGGTTAACAAGTTAGTCTACTAGATTATTAACTAGTATAGTAAATTTCATTCTCACTAGGTGCATACTATTGTGGCCTTTTGATTAAGAAATATCTACTTTAATATATCTTTAAATATTTACTTTTCATGAAAAAGTTTATCAAAAATCAGAGATGTTTATAATACTAATATTTTGCAAGTACAAATTATACATATTTTATATAATTTGTACTTGCAAATACTAATAGTACTTGCTATACTAATAGTTTCTTCTCTCACACTTTTTACTTTCTTGTCAACTACAATCTCCAAAAATCTCAAAAATTTAAATGCAATGTCAATTGTCATCTTCTATCTGCTTGAATCCTGTTCTTATATTGTCCTCTCTCTCAAAGTTTTATTTTGTGGTCTATTTCACACTCAGTAACCTCTTGCATTTTTGTGGTTTTATAGCTTTGATTGGGATGAAACGATAAAAGAAAAATAACTGTTTTGTCCACAATACTTTCCTTAAATCTTGAACAGATTCTTTTCATTGAATTTCAATGCACAGTATAGAAACTGAGAAACAAAATTTTAGAAGAATTTCAAAGTTCAATACTTAAAATGAATTTTATTTTTCTTACTGCCAAAAAATAATCAGTTTCTTGTTGCAAAATATTATTGATATGCAAGAGTAGCTAAGTAACAGTCAATGAAACAACAAGAACTTAGCTTTGCATATCAAGTTCAAATGTAATTAGCAGTAATGTTTCCTCTTACTTGCCAACCAAGAATTTGCTGTGATTATGTTTTTATTAAATGATTACTACTTATGACAGTTGCCTAGTCTTTGGAATTGAGTGAGCTCTCATCTCTGTCATAATATCACCCCATCAGCCTCCTTAGTGTCATCAAATTTTTTGAAGCTATCATCAACAAGAAAGTTATTGATCACCTCAACAAAAACAGCTTCCTGAGTGACAAACAGCCACTGCTGATCTCTCAACTATTATCATGCATAGAATCAGTGAAGCACTTGATAATAAACAAATCATGAGAGTGATGGCCTTAGATATCTCAAAGGCCCTAAACAAGATGTGGTGTAGGGGAATTACTACACAAATTTGCCAACTGGGGGAGTCTTCTCAGTTATCAAGTCTTTCCTGTTAGGTAGGTGTATGTTGTTAAAGGTTAGTCATCTGAGGCACAGGAGATCAATGCTGTCATCCCCCAAGGCTCTTTCGTCAGTCCTACCCTCTTCCTGCTTTATATTAAAAATTTACCTAAGAACATTCTCAGATCCTTAGTAAATATATATGCAGATGATACCACAATGTATGAATGCACCTGCAAATATCTGCATGATCAGTGCCTGACAGCTGATCTCTCCTTTGACCTAATTCTTACAGCTCAATTCTGGAAAAAATAGTTTGTATCATTCAATACCTCCAAAACAAAACCTGATGAGCAGTCATACCCTAAAAGAAGCTCCTTACCTTAAACGTCTGTTGAGTATAAAGCTCACCCCAGACCACAAATGGAATGTATATCTGTGCCATCACTAAAGATGCTGGAAGAATGGTCAGTTCCTTATGTCAATCCACAAAATACCAAACTCCAACTGTCATGTTCACTTTACAAGAGTCAGATCAAACCAAGAATGGAGTATTATTGCCATATCTGAGCTGGGTTTACACAGTCCACACAGTCCAGTCTCAACATTGTTCAATAGCAATTACACAGCCTTGTAGGTAATGAATTATTCTCCACCCTGCAATCCTTATCCCACAAATGAAAGACCTTTACAGCTAGGGCTCACAATGCCACATTCACAGTTAAAAATTGTCCCCATTTCCTTTGAGTTGCTTTGGTAAGGAGTAAATTTTACCTCGACAGCTTCTTATCCAAAACTGTTAAGATGTGAAACAGATTCCCAAGAGGATGCTTCCCTGATCACTACAATCTTGATCTCTTCAAATCAAGAATCAACCAATAACTTTCCTACAGATCTTCATAATATTCACTTCTTACTTCCTTCTTCCGCAAACCCTCTCAGTTACCTTGAGCAGCCCTTGGGTTTTGAATTGGGTAAACAATAGTAAAAAGAAAAAAATCTATTAAATATTTTCTGCTCTTTGCTCAATTTTGGAAAGTAATGAATATTTTATCTATATTCATTTTTTGTTTTCACTGTATGGTGCATTCAACTGTATGATCCTTCTTTTTAATTTAAAAAGTTATATAACAAGCATGTCATGCAGAACATAAAAAAAATGTAAAGTTACCTGAATATTTCTATAAAATTGTTTAACATTCAATAAGCAAAATTAAAGCCAACAACTATATATCAGATACAAAGTCAACACCATGCTTAATTATTTGGACTTGATAAAATAAAACCAAAAACCGAGGCAAAGTCAAAAACCCATTTGCTTCATAAGTAGTTATTTCTATGAAAACACATACAAGGAAGTTGAAAAATGCAGCTTTGAAACATGTTATTAGCATAACATAATAAATTTAGCATGCCTAAAGATTAGTTTTGTAAACAATGATTAGCATATTTATGAAGTAGAGTTCTGTAAGTCAATGTAACTGAATATGTTACAATTTTTTTTCTATTTAGTTTTCTTCTGATATTTAAGTGACAAAAAGTTGATTATGTTCAACATTGCAGTCTTTGTGAATCTTTCTAGGATCATCATATAAACACTGTAACCAGAAGAAATGAAACAGAAAAAAGATTTTTCATATGAAAAAAAATAAAATAAATAAAAGTAAATGCAGAGTGTGTTCAATCACTGATTAACAACAGGAAAGACAAAAAAAGGAAAAACAGGGATCTATTGATCTAAAACATCAAACATCTCAAAACAAAAGACAAAACCTGATTTTACTATAAGTTGTTACTTAATAATTATACACTTCCTTGTCCCCACCAGTCATAGCAGGGGTAATAAGTAGAATAGCTCATCTAAAGAGACATCCCTCCAGGCAACACTTCTCCCATTGCACAAAATGAGGAAGGGTCAGGATTAATATCCGATGCCAAAGACATCTCAAAAGAAAATGCTAAAGAAGCTGAGCAATTTTTGTATTTAATACCTTGTACACAAAGAGGCTCAGATTAAAAATATGTCACACCCACCTGGGAGATGCCATAAATACTTATAAAATACATTCCACAAAACATTTTCAACACAATTTCATCAAATTGTAATTTTGCTTTCTGTCATTTATTTTTAATTTTTTTTTTTTTTTTTTACTGCTGCATATATTTAATTGTAAGTATATGTGGCAGAGTTATCAAAATTTGCAACTGTTGCACTGGTGACATCCCTTCAAAGTCATTGCATGGTGTTAACAAAGGCTGGCTTTTTATGACATCTGGCAAGGTCACTACACTTGAGACATCACCCAGTCCGTGCAGATGGAGTCTCCCATGCACAACACAAGCAATCATATGCCAGGAGAGAAGAGGCTGTGTCCACTACACACCTGTCCCGATCTTACTATCACACAGGTAAAAGCTGGGGGGGGGAGGATGGCTTTCATCCTTTTATCACAGCTGCTTCTTCAAAGAAGCAGTTCAGCAGGCTCACTTGCTTCCTGTCATTAGCTGCCAACCTTCAATTTTATCACCATCACTCAATTGATTAAAGTCAATATCAGTTAAATGGCAATCTTTGTCTTTCATTACAGGTATGTACATCTCATCATCACTCTATGTAGTGATTTCATCTCCCATAGAACTGCTCAGCATATGAGGAAAAGGGCACGACATTCCAGCCATTTAAAGCGGTTGGGGATTCACAAATCCAATCACTGTCCCAAGTCCTCCATTTACTCCATCACCCCACATCTCAGCAAACATTCTAAACTTCCTGCTGTTAAATGCTTTATCCTTATCTGTTAAGATCCCTTTACGTGGGCTCCTCTCAAACAGAGTTGAGACACTGAAACATAACTGAATCTTCTTGTCATAGAGCTCACCAAATGGTAAACCGGGTTGGCCCACAGTCTATCAGGGTCAAGTAGTGAGCACTCCTGTAATGAGCGATATCCATCCATGGTCTATGCCATATATCTGATCTCCAGTTTCCATTTTCGCCATCAGATTAGTGCTGGATCAATTGATAGACATTCCAAGCAGGATTTAAAAACAGATCTCACAGCCTCTTTCATCATAGAGGGAGCCGTTTTCCTGACAAAGTACATTGTTCATTTTACACTGGGAGTTTCCACTGTGCAAATGTATTTGCCTTATTTGAGTCAGTTCTATACTGCTGCCAGTCGCAGCACATACCTGTAGTACAGGTTCTGCCTCATTCTTTATTGCTTCCTGCCATATCTGTGAGATTGGTGCTTCAGTGCATCTTGCTCACACCCTTAGTGCTCACTCTGGTTTTGCCTGTCAGTATGTTTGTGAGCCATTGACACACACACACACACACAGCGAATCAGTTTTTAAATGTACAGTCTTAGCTTCAGAGTGTATGGCCAGGTTTACCCACTTTATAATAGCATCTAGCTCAGCAAGGTTGATGTGTTGTTCAACTCTGGCCACAACATGTGTCTTCAATAACAGACCCAAATGATGCTAGCAAGACTCCAATAGCCAAAGAACTTGCATCAATCCACACATCAAGTTCTTTGCTATTGATACATCACTCACCTCTACTTGCTCTTTGCTTGATGATACCAGCCACTACTATCAGTCATTCACAGACTAGGCAGTGTCCAACGAGCTTGCCACAAAAAGAGAATACCTTCCTCCTGGTGACCACCTATGGGACCTCAGGAAGTGCATTCCCACACTTCCAAAGCAGAATGTTGCCTTCCGCTTCCAGACAGTTAAGCTTGGTATCAAAGTTCTATTTTTTGGCCGCACTGGAATTTTGTTTGTAAGTCCAAAACACAACAGGTGTTCAGGGACACTAGTTGCAGACGCAATATCCTCATTTACATACAGGTTGTCAAGGTTACCTCTCTGATTTTTTCATCCTGTGATATCACAGCATCGACCACAGATCTCATTTGGGAGGCAACATTCAGCCCAAATCCCAATATGGTCAAGCAGTACATTCTGCTTTGAAATATAACAGTTTGGTATGGCCAAAGTCATTCATTGATGCCATCTGCAGATAAGTTGATCAGAGATCTAGCAGTGCTACATTTGATCCTTTGCATCTCCATTCTCTTAGTTTGCTGGCACAAACAGTGTCCGCAGTATATGCATCAACATGGAACTTGAGTTCCCTGTAGTCCATTAAAGGACACACTTTTGTCTTGTTTTGCTGCATGACAGCTATCAGTGGAAAACCAACCGTTCTCAATCCATTGTTGCAACTCTGCATACAATCTTCTGATTTTCATCAGCACAGAATACTCTGATGCAGTTTTGCAACTTGCCTGGAATTTTACCTTCTGCCCATGTCCAGGACACAGTCCATTCATTCTGCTGCTGATCAAATTCTGCCCAGAGATTAAATTTTTCTAGCGAGTGTACTAGTGCTACTGCGCACACAGAAACTGGCTCATGGGTGAATCTAACCTCCCCTGACTTAGAAATAGACATTCCACCAAGAGCCCTGTTCATGTCTATTCCGATTAGGTGATCAAGTTCAAGGGAGTCTCCTAGCACTACCAGGCCTTCCATTTCGCATACGAAGACTGACTGGCCTAACTCTGCACATCTGCATTCTGATGTCAATGCTTCATTTCTTTCACATTTGGTATACCTTCTTGTTCAATATGGTGTTGGAGCATCTGGAGTCTACTAGCACAGTTCACTGCCTTCCATGCACATTAATTTCTATTGTTAGTAGTGCTGAGTTTACATCTTGACTAGGAAGGAAACCAGCACCGAGTTGCCGTCCTCTGGCTCTTTTCCCTGCACAATCTCAGAATACATGGCCTATTTTATTGCAGTCATAACAATGAATATGAGATTTCTCACTTCTGCTGAGCAGACTTTGACAATCTTTGGCAAAGTGATAAAGGCCATTGCATTGATGACAAATGTGCCCACTACATTAATAAAAGCAATAAACCACTTATATAAAAACACAATCTGAATTCATAAATATTTTTTGTATATCACATACTTTTTAGAATGTATAGATGAAATTATTATGACTAAAAGACATTTCTGAAATGGCTCTGCTTGTAGAGATGATCGTGTTCATTTGGAGTGAGTACCTATTAATAGGCAGTGATCTGAGAAGACAAAAAAAAAGGTTATCAATTGCTAACAAAGCATTGGGTGGTCAACACTTTATACAAAAAAAAGTGAATATAGACTTTCCCAATAAATAAAAGCCAAGAGAACAGTTGCTGTGGCATATATTGTAAATAGCTTTAATTTAGGTGAACAAAGGAAGCCATCATAGCATACAGTATATTGATCCTTGTTGCATATGGGCTATGTAGCCACAGGCCAATCAGAGAACCCATACTTAGTGATGTCACTTGCTGAAAATGGAAGAATGTCACCTGGTCTGAAGAGTCTCACTTTAGACTCTATAAACTGAACTAGAGTGTATATGTACATCATTATTATGGGAAAGCAATGGTCACAGAATGTACTATATAAAAATAGCCAATGAAAATAGCATGATGGCTTGAGTAATAATCTGTTGGGAAACAGTGGGTTGGTCCTCTTATTTTTATGCAAGATAATTTACCATGTAACAGCTATCTCATTAAAGGCCAGGTACACCCCTTTATAGCAACAGTCTCCTACAATGGTAGTGGCATTTTAAAATTGGGCAATGCATCTTGCCATATGGCATGTTTTGTATAAGAATATCTTTCAGAATATTTCAGTATGTTGTGCTTATCACTAAATTATCCATATCTCACTAGTCACTTTCACTGAATACTTATCGAATATGTTGAACCAACAAGTTTCCTTTGCTGAACCTTCATCATGTGACTTACAGCAGTTAAAGGACCTGCTGTTAATGTCAAGATACCAGATCCTAGAGAAGGATCTTTCAAAAGTCTTGTAGAATACTTGCTTGTGTAAAAGTTATTTTGTGGGTACATGGAGAACTACCACCTTATTAAGAAAGTGGTCATAATGTTTTGGCTCATTGGTGTATGATTAAAAAGTGAAAATTTTCACTACCTCATTAGTTACTGTGCCTGCTAATTGCCCTAATGTAATTAATTCTATCTATTGTGAAATTTCAACTCTTTCCAGTTCCATGACATTGGACATCCTTTTACTTTTCATTAATATACCAAGAGATACTAAATTAATCACAACTTCAAATTTATTGTCATCAGTACAGCAACAAAACAGAATTTTGGCTTGTATTTTTTTAATTTACTAATAAACTCATGTGCAGATGAAACTTCATACAAACTATGTACTAGTGTGGCAATATAAAAAAAATAAAACATTAAGAAATTAAATTTCAGCAGCTATCAGATTTATCATTGCAAAAATCAATTATCTTTTTATTCTGCTGATGAAAAAAATATTCTAGTACTATCTTTTACACAATTTTATGAAAATATTTGAAAATTTTTTGAATTACTACTTGTGCAATCAATCAAATGCAGCCTTAGGAATAATTCATAAGGCTACAAAAACAGGTTCATCATGAAATTACAAAGAATGTGTCATTATTTAAATGCTTTATTTTCTTGCTTAATAGAGAAAGTCATTTTTGAATAACATCATCACTAGTGTTAATCTTACAAAAATAAAAAAAAAGATTAAAGATAGATGACAGTTTCTTACCCTAAATTGAATCTATGACATGGCATTTAAAGAAAATACTTATCAGAAGTTGCTGAAACCTAGAGAAACTATTACTATATGGCAGTACAGTGAACAACAGGCTTGTTTGAATGATACTTTGGAAAAGAAAAGTCAACCTGTAATGTTGCTGCTGCATTATAATGTAACATTCTGTTCCAAATGCAACATAGTAAAACATCATGGAGCTTAAATGAGTTCTTCCACATACAGAGATGTCACTTTCCAATTATTATATCCCACTCCATGTAATAACTTAATCTTGTCAGAAGTTTTAGCAGTTTCAAAATACTGAAGAATTCAATGAATCCAAACCAGAAATATTCTTTTACAATGGAATAGACAATTTACCTGAGAGGTCATGCAAAAATCATGGAGAGCCATTGAAAATACTTTGATATCTGAGTAATAACATTATGAAAAGATAGAGATTTGTAAACAAGAAAAAAAAAAAAAAAAAAAGTAATTTTCATGCGAAGTTAATGCAAAATGAAAAACCTTCAATGATTACTACCTAATCATGTTAATAATATAATTATATATATATATATATATATATATATATATATATATATATATATATATCTCAGGGGATGCTGAAAATTCCTCAGCCCAGCTCACTGCCCCAAATCTTGACAAACCGTTTTTTTTTGTTTTTTTTTTAACTCTAGACAATAGTTTTTCAGCACCACCTCATAAGTTATAAACATTTCACATGGTTAATAAACAGCCCAATTTAAAAGGAAAAATTAAATAAATGAAAGTTGGTATTTTGCATAAGCTGAGCAAAGTCAATTCAAATTCCTTTATTTTTAATCATTTAGTAATAGACATTCACTTGGAGTAGCCAAGAATTTATGTTCTTATCATTTGCATCCATCTTGAGTACTTTCACTTGATTCTTTTTTTAACACAAAAAAGTGAAAGAATCATAAAGAAATCTGATATTCAGAATAAAAATATAACATTTTTTAAAAATCTGATAGAAAGAATTTCTGCCAGAACTAATCATCATCATGCTACTTTTAATCAAAAAGACATGACTCAGGTTAAGTTTATAATATTCAAAGTAACAGGTATTTTGTTCCCCTTAACATTGTACCTTGGATATATCCTGTCAAAACTAGAAACCAGTGCCACTTAGTCTAAATACATAACCATTTTTATTTGAAATAAAAAAGCAAATCACTTTCAAATAATTTATTTGGAAAAATAATTGTATTTACTGTTTGAACATTAGCTTGAAACTTTCAACTTACAATGCAACTGAAAACAAAAGATAGAGTTCAAAGTAAAATATGCTATAAAAAAGAGATTAATACACACTAACACAATAATGGGTTAGGGTTAGAAAAGATCATAAAACATGGCAAACACTCAAGTTTATAATTTGGAAAAGGTATTACCATAAATTTCCATATCAGTTTTGTTATATTTATTTTGACAATGTTTTTCTTTTAAGCATAAAATGTTGCTTCATTTACAAGGAAAAAATTCTACTTCAAAAGTGAACTAAATATAGTATTTATATGATAAATGGGATACCATAAAATTAAACTCCTGAAACTCCATAGCCCATGTAAATATCATTCAATTTTGAAATATATATAACCTCTTAATCTTTTCAAGTCAAGGTTCAATCATTATCCTCATAATCTAACTTCTCACCACCTCCTCTTATATTCATATTACACACACACACACACACTTTATTCAGTAAACCACTACTATGAGCAGCTCTTCAGCCTTTTATTGATTGACATGTGTGTGCATGAGAGAGAAAACACTTATTGGGTAAGAATGTGATATTTCCAAGATTTCAAATGTCACAACTATTTTCCTCTATTCAGCCCTGTGCCACACTAAACTTAATAAATATTGAAAACTGTTTATTTAACTTATAAGATTATAAGAGGTATGTATTAAACAAATCTAACAAGACTTTAGACTACATAATGCCATAGAAAATTTTGGTGGTATGAAGAGAATAATAATTTTAGTGTATTTTAGTGCAGACTGTATTTGAACCAGTCACATGTAGGTTTCAGCTTGTATCATTGCTTCCTGACTTTACTGTTCCTCTGTCTCCTCACTTACCTCAAGCAATTTGTCTGCACTAAATATTTTTAGAAATAGAATGTAAAAGAGAACTGATTAAGTAAGAAATGTTTTTTATCTAAACTTTGAGCAAGTCTTAGTATTTAAATTATGTTGTATAATGAAAATAAAGAAAATGATTATCAATGTTCAGAAATTAAAAGAAGCACTATGGACAGAATAGCAATTAACATTCATTTTGATGTAATGAACAATTTTTAATATTGTTATTAGTGTTTGCATCCATCTTGAGTATATTCACTTGATTTTTTTCTTTAGACAGTTGATAATATCTTTGTGAGTTTTGCAACTGGATTAAAAATCTCTTAACTATAAGAGTATAACACAGACATTATTTTTTGCATGAATTTAATCATCTGGTGTATAAGGAAATTTATAACAAAAGACCTAGTAAGAGCTTTGTCTGAAAGCATCTTTGTCTGCTAAAGAATGCTTTATTTTTTAAAGATTTAAACCCTTGAAAGTCAGTGAAAAGTGTTTGCATTTAAATCTCTAGAGTAAAGCAATGTGTATTCAGAATGGAAAGCTTTAAAACTGCATCCCAACTATCATGCTGGTAAGGTTTATTGACAAATATACCAAAGATAAATAAAAAAAATTTTTAAAAAAAAAAAATCAACTAATTACTGCAGTTACAACTTATATTTAACAAATACATTGAGTCAATAGCTTCGTCCACCGCAAAGAAAGTTGGCTCCCTGTGCTGCGCCAGGAAATTTTTCTTGCCAGAGTCAATCCTTCAAATCTACAAATCAACCATTTGCCCTTGCCTTTGACCATATATGGTAGCATGCTACCATATATGGTCTGGAGCCCCTTCTGTTTGTCTCAAGGTTCTTGATAAAATCCAGAGAAGGATATGCAATGTAATTGGCCTGGACCTGGCATCTCGTCTGCAGTCGCTCTCTCATAAATATGCCGTCGCCTCTGTCTTTTTACAAATACTTTCATGGTAACTGCTCCGATGAGCTGCTTTCGCTAGTTCCCAGACTTCATGAATAAGCGTCCTACTAGGCTGGCATCTCGCTCTCACCCTTTCGCTGTTGAAACTGTTAAATGTAGCCATCTCTTCTACTCCAATAGCTTCATGTCTCCCACTTCTCGCCTGTCGAACTCACTCCCCTTTTCCTGTTTCCCTGATAGCTATAATCTCCAACTATTCAAATGTAATGTCAATCAACTTCTCCAGATGCCTTGATCTATCCCCTATCTTTCTCTTCATCCTTCCTCTATCACTCCTCTTTGCTCTCGCTCCAACTCTCTGTAACCCCTTGCATGCTAGTGGCTTCCCACCTTGCTTGGGGGTGAAATGCTTAAAAAAAAAAAAAAAATCTGCTTGTCTGAACAGTAACAAAGCTAACAGAAAATTATCTTTTTACTAGATAAAAATACATTAAAATAATTCAAATTCAGCCATAATAAGACCATTTTTTGTTTTATGGGGAAATATATTTAATTAAAAATTAAAGCTAAATTATCTTCCCAAATATTCAAAACAGAATAAAGTTCATTTTTATTCAGATATTAAATCAATCCTTTCACAAAAGATAAAAAAAGGAATTTACATATTTACTAAATGCAGTATTTGTTTAGAGAAAATAAATATTTAAGAATAACATTTTGTTAATTGAAGCCTTTTTCATTAAAAACAAAATCATCTATTTTCTCAATCCTTTACTATGTTTTTGGCTAGTATACTTCATGATTTCATATTTTTATAAATATATCATTAATCTGATAAACTCCTTGTCAACAAATCAAAAAAAGTAACTTATATTGGCCACATGATGCAAAAGCAAATGACAATCTGCATTTTCATAAGTATAATGGCAACATTCTCTGAAGGAAAGAACAATGTTAAGCTATACTTTGCAAAAATAGAAATAGAATTAACTGATTAAACTTGAAATATTCCTACATGTGGAAAAAAAAACAACACTGATGATTCAAAGTAACTTCTGATTTTAACAAGGAAATTTTTATTCAAAAGAAATCAGATAGATGGAAACAAAAAATAATATTGCAATAAAAGGCGTAGAGCTGAATTTTTAACTTTACAGTATCTTGTAAGGCTCATGAAAAGGCAAATACCCTTTTTATTTCATACACATGGAAATCTTGTTTTACTAACTTTGCAACAAAATTTTTGAATTTCATAAAAGTCTAGAATAGTCATTCATTCTTTACTGCACAACATTGACCCCTGGCCCCTTGAATTAAAATTGTCATTAGAACAGGTACTGTTTTATCATGAAAGATAATATGCTAAATTCAGGAAAAAAAAATACTCAAATTAAAATTTGTAACATATTTTATAATGATGCATTTTATTTTATTTATATTAAAACATTTCATAAAAACATTTGATAAGTACAAGAAAATTTTTGTTAAACAATAATTGCAATTCAAAGTTCTTTAAATTGTCACTGTATATGAAATATTGCAAGATTTACAAAATTGGTCACATTTGTCAATCCCAGACGTGATCTGACCAGTTGAGAATGATTTACATCACTCAACAATTTATGTATATCACAAAATGCTTTACAATAAGACATTCAAACATTTACAACAGAACTAATCTGACCATAAATGCTTGGCCTCACTCAAAATGTTAACAAAATATCAAGAATAACTATGATTTCATATAACTTTACATTAATGATAAACTTTCTTGAACAAGATTAATAACACGGTCTTGATTGACAAGCTCATCTTTTCCAATTTCAAAATATTCAACATAATGAACAAAATTATTATAATCAATTTCTGAACTTCATCCTATCATGTTATCAACTTCATCACAAAAACAATAATGATCACTTTAAATATGAACATCACAAAATTATCAGAAAGTCTCTTTACATACAAAGGCAGACTTCATTATTTTTCATCTTTTTCTCATCATTCTAAAGCACTCATTCCCAAAATAAATCTTTAACAAATATTTTATTTTTTCAATTTTCTACTTAAAGTATCTAAAAAGACAACAAAAACCATCCATACTGTATTAAGATGATGTATTCTTTAATAGAACAATTAAGTAATATAAGGAAAAAAAGAATTCCTTAAAAATAAAGCATTATCCTCTCCTCATTCACTGAGATTTTTAAGCTTGCAAAAGTGACATTAGCTTTAGACTTTCTGAAAATATTTTCAAGTAGAATTACCTTTCTTGAGGAAAAAAGAAAGCACAGAAGTATGCACATATATGTGTGTGTGTGTGTGTGTGTGTGTATATATATATCAATAATCTTTCAGGCATGGTGATATGGAGAAAAATATGCTAATACTTTCAAGATAATCACATCTTAATAATTGCATCACCAATAAGATATGAAATGGTGTTAAATGCTCTTTACCAAAATATGACAAAATGATTGGATCATTTGCAAAGTTATTCAACAAAAACATTGATTTTATATGAATAAAACAACATTTAATAACTTTTAAGAGGTGCCCTTGCTGAAAATCTAGTTATGGATTTTTGAGGAGCATTCTGTTTTGAGGATTTTATCACAGGATAACCACTATACTAAGTGTTATATCCCATGCTAATAGGAATATCACTGAAACACCACGGTGAATAAATAAGTAAAGGGTTATGGTAAGTAGTGAGTGCTGCTGCTTGGAAGGTCGAATAGTTCTCAGAGTAAGTCGGAGATGTACTCAACAGATCCCTGCAGGTCTCACGTAGTCCATTGCCTTATGGATACTTATAGGCAGTTACTACCTACAGTGTAGTCACTCATGGGGGTGATGGGTTATTCCATTACATCACTAAGCAGTTTAACTAATTAAGGAAAAAATTATTCTAATATTGAAAGAGAAGCTTTAGCAAATGTATGGATCATAAACCAGGACTATCCTTTCTTGCAGGGTAGAAAATTTCTGCTAAAGTCTAATCACAGATCTTTATTTTTTTTTTTTAAAACACTGCAAAGACCTATCAAACATTATTCCTTGTCAGATATTGAAACGGCCATCTGACTCATAGCATTTAATTTTTATCTTGTCTATATAAAAAGAAGTTAATTTCCTCATGCTGATGCACTTTCAAGATTACTATTCCTACCAAAACAGATGATATTTAAAATATGATAAATTCATACACCAGATTGGAACTAATGTGTTACTAAAAGATCGCAAAATCATGTTAAATAAAAGGCAATGATTGGTGAAATTGTTCCAATGTGGAAAGACCATATAAAATAAGGAATGGCATCATTTGCAATGATGATACCACTGTTAGGTATTGAGAGAATAAATCATAGTGTGCATGAGGATGTACATTTTGCTACATGCAATCATCTAAAGATTGCAGCATTGTGACTTAGATATTCATGCAATGTAGATTATATACATAGAGGTCATATTCTATGCACCCCTTCAGGACATGGGCAATTATGGTTCTCCATAATTTCCTGTACTTTGTAGCTCTTAATAAAGTTAGTCTTTTTCATATCTCCCATAATCAATGTTATGCCAACCATTTACACAAGCTTATAAGTTATGTGCTGCTTTCCTTTGCTCCTCTTTCATTCAATATATCATGTGAGTATCAAATTTTCTAAGCCCTCTTTTCTCATTATGTGCCCTAGGAATTTCAACTCTTTCTGATGCTAAGTATAAGTGCCCCTTTTGTTTCCATTTTCTCTAAAACTTCATTGGTCAGCCTATGGTATTCTCGGCATCCTTCTGCAGAACCAGATTTCTGCTACTTCAAGTCACTTCATCATTTGTGATGAGATTATTCAGCATTCACTGCTATATAAGTGGACCAATATTACGTAACAATTCAGTACTCTTTTTTGTGTTTCTAGCAAAACTTTCTTATTTCTTAATACTTTACTTAGCTTTTGAAAGGTATATTTGGCTATCCCAATGCATCTTCAGATTTCAGTGTCACATTTTTCTTCTGTTAAAACCTTTCATAGATATTTTAATTTTTTTGCACTTCCTTGATTTTAGTATATCTAATTTGTAATTCTCATTTGTAATTTCTTCTTGCTTTCCTTTACTACCTACCAACAGAAGTTCCTGTATTTTTTTCTTTCTGTATCAGCTATCAACACTATGTCATCTGTATATGTTGTTAAAAGTTTTTCAGCCAATAATGAATACTGCTAAGACTTCTAATTTACTCAGGATTGCCTAACTGTAAAGGTTGAATAAGTCTGGTGAAAAGACACATCCCCGTCTTATACCACTTTCTGTTTTTGTGAATTTACTGAATTCATTTTCAATCTGTATATAGGCAGTTTGTTCCCAGTATAAATTCTGGATTATTCTAATATCCTTCTCAAATAAATCAAGTAAAACCTATAAGTTCAAACAGTTCTTTGTGACATACTTTTTTTCAAAGACTTTTGCATAATCTATAAAACATAGGTTAGATCTTTAAGCATTTGTATCGCTCTTTCTGATATAATTCTGAGCATAAATATGACATTTCTTGTTCCAGTGTCTTTAACGAAACTGCACTGTTCTTTTTAAATATCAGGATTCTTTCACAGACTAAAGAGCTAAATCTTTGGACAAATATACATATGAATCATGCACATATTGATGGGATTTGACTGATGCCTAGTTTAGTAGGTTGCTTTTTAGGATGGTAAGAAGTTATTAGTAAGAAAAGCTCTACAATAAAAAAAATTTTTAGGATTGATTTTTTTTCCAGAATGTTAGTACCAAGTTTTGAGTGTCCAACACTCCCAAATTTCAGAACAATCTAAGTGATTGGCTACAGAAAATTGGTTTATTCCTTATAAAATACCACCCACAATTTAATAGAATTGCAAATGATTAAAACACATTCTCTCCTCACAAAGAATTTGAGCTATTTTAATCTTGTTTATGGTTTTATTCCCATACAATTCTTCATGTTGACAAATTCTTGAATAAAAACTAAAAGCAAAATGTATAACCCTTTCCTAAGAAACAACATTCTTGCATTGATTCATGTATTGACATTTGAGAGATTCCAATTGGTGTCCACTCAACAATATATTTCTGGGATCAACCTCCCCTATGAGCTGTTCAAAGTAGTTATTGATTGTAAGTACAATTTACAGTCACATTCTTTATCACAATGAAGATCCTTCATGAACACGACAACTTTCACTAATTCTCAAGGACAGTCAAATTATTAAATGATCATATACTGCCTCTTTTGTATAAGCTCTTTAGATACTTAAAGCATTGCCACTGAAGTCCTTCACTACAGACAGAACTTGTTACAAGATAAAATTAAAAAAAAATGTGCTGGCTTCCAACAATAGTTTTTTGTTTTTTAGGGGTGACAGTTATAGCAAATTATTTCATTTGAGAAGTTTGAATATGTGGACAATTTTTAGACAACTTGGATTGATTTGATTAAACAAAGCTAAAACTTATCCCATTTGTGTAGGCTTCATTTAGAGTAGATAAATATTTTAAATTTTCAATCCTTATAATTTTACATGATCTTTCAAACTCTGAAAATAAAAGCTTTAATAGTAGACAAGAATATCGAAAGTAACAATGTTAATAGAAACAATTCTATCAATTATCTGCAGTTTTTTTTTTTTTTTGCAGGTTCTTCCATTGCAGATTTTACAAGAAAGTTCAAATTATAAAGAAAAAACTTGTCAATAGCATAGACAATGTTCTAGGGAAACATTCTACCAATCCCATGAATAGAAAAATAGGATAGTTTTTCCACAAAGATAAACAACTCCCTTATAATGCAAAGTATTTCTGACTTTTTCACTTGTATATCAGCTATCTCTTCAAAGGACAAGAATAGAACTGCTGCCAAGATGGAAAAAGATATTAGTTCAGTAAAGATTTGAGAAACTACAATATTTTTAATCTTTGGCACCAAAGAGAGAGGCTTTTAATCAAATGCAACTACAAAAATAAGCTTATTTTAGACCTCTAACATCTAATAAAATGGAGAGGAGATAATTGCTTTAATGTGGAAGATCATATTGCATCAAATTTAGAAAATCCCCAAATCTTCAAGGTAAAGATGATAACAGAGCAAAGATACTGACCTTTTACTAAACATTTCAATTGTAGTCTAATATATAAAATGATTTTCACAAATTGATTTAAAGTTTTTAATTTTGAAGTTCTGATTTTATGAAGTGATAACTGAAAATAACTCCAGTAAAAATCTTCTCTTTTTTTTTTGATCCATGCAAAAAACATACAGAATGAATTAATCTGGAAAAATGTAAGCTATTTGGAAATAAAATCAAATTGGCTAGAATAAAGTAATAATATTGATTCTCTTAAGTTTTTTATCACTTGCTAAAGCCTTAAAATATTTTCTAAGTTCTCTTCATCTTTAGAAGCAAACTAGCCAAACACTTCAAATGAGTAAAAAAGTTCTTAGGTCAACCTTGCCAATGTTCAAGCTAAAAAAAGTCATAATTATACAAATCAGAAAGTACCAAAATAAAATAATTTACCTTTTATCTACTCATATTACATATTCTGTCACAAATAAAACAACTCAAAATCAAAAGTGTAAATATAGAGAACAACAATAATGATAATAACAAACAAAATTAACCAAATCAAATTAATCAAGTATGAAGTGAATAGGTTTTGTTAATCTTATTGGCATCGGAATGCTAAGAACCAACAAAACGGTTTTCTTTTGTTTTTGCCTGTTGCCAATTGAGTTTCTACAGGAATTCTTTTATCTAGTGAAAGTTAAGAAAAAAAGGTGCAGATGTACTAATAATGAAATTGGCAAACCAAGTTTAAATTCTGGCAGAGACAGTTTGTGTTTACTTTGTACTAATGCTCTTGAAAATGTTCCTAGTGCAGTTTTCTATCATATATTCTATTTGAAATAAAAAGAGGGGATGCTACAAACTTTTGTACATACCAAATAATTCTTTCAACATAAATAACAACAAGATAAAAACAAATAAAACTAGACAATTCAGGTCAGCCAGTCATGAGAATTCTAATAGAATTTTGAAATTTCATATATGTACATCCAAAAGTGTGCTTGGTTAGGACACACTTTTGAACACAAAAGGGATCTTATACAGGACAATTTATCAAATACATTAATTATACATACAAATAAATTCAACAACAACAGCTGTGATCTAAAGAATGCCACACTTATTACAAGAGAAAGTAACTTACTTAGAATGAAAATTCTCAGAGTGCTGCTATTGAATTTTAAAATATAAATCTGCACCCCGGATTTTTTTTCAAATATCTCCATTCCTGAAAGAACTTTCCCAGGAACAACATACATGACTAAAAATGTTAAAAAATTAAAAGAAAACAGTTAAATTCATAACTTCATTTTATTTAAAATAACACAGAAATTATTCCAAATTAAAATAATTTAAATATTAATTTGCATTAAAAGCAAAAAAAAAAAAAAAAAAAAAAAATATTCAAGAACATCATTAATTACTTTCATTTATTAGACATTGAATTGTGTCACCTGACATTCTCCATAGCTTGCCTGACATTTTGTCTGACCTGATGAATATTTATGAGAATTCTTAAATTTAAAAATTTTTAAAAGCCAATTAACATCTTTGCTTGTGTATATAAATACTTGTTGCAAAATAAAATTCTTGCATTTGCCTTGATAAAGTCTCTCAGAAGAAGAAACACACCAGTTATACTCAACTGGTATCTAATATCTCAAACAGAGCATAGGTTCAAGACATCCATATACCACAAACCGACATTCACCGGACAGTACCTCAATTTCAACTTCCACCATCCATACAGCATAAAAAAGGGATTATCTGCTGCTTACAACACTGAGCAAAAGTCATAAGTGGCGACCCAGAGACATTAGATAAAGAATTGGTCAGTATAAGCAGTACCCTACAATGTAACAACTACCCTGGGTACATGGCAGCAGCCCCAATAAACTGGAATAGGCGGGTACAAGAGGAGGACAACAACACTCAGAAAACAGCCTGCCTGCCTTATGTGAAGGGGTTATCGGAGAAAATACAAAGGATCTGCGGTCTATATAGCATCAGGACAACCTTCAAAAGCTGAATGACACTTTGCAGATATTCTCCCGAGTAAGACCCCCATAGAGGAGAACATGACTAAAGACTGTGTGTATGCCATCCCATGCAGCTGCAGAAAGAAATACAAAGAGAAGACAGACCATTCCCCTAAAGCAAGAATTCAAGAACACTAAAAAGCTGTAACACGAGGGGAAATGGAAAAATCATGTGTGGATGACCACATGTGGAGAGAAAAAGGGAGATCACTGCCCTCTATGAGATCAGGCTGAAATCATAGACAAAGGACATCATTGGAAAATTTGCAAACTTAAGTAATCAGCATATATGCTAGTCCACAAAAATCTCCTGAGCTGACCAAGCATAGAAATGAATACAATATGGGAACCAGTAATAAGGAGTGCCAGAGAAAAGCAATAATAACAACGAAAATTGCAATATGAGCTCTGGTAAAAAATATGCAATGATAACAGCAAAATTTACAATATGAGCACTGGTAAAAATGGTTGCTGAAGACGTTAAGTTTATAAGTCCCAGAAATTCATACACAGATGTCTTCAAGGACACATGGCACAGTGGATAATGGTGTTAGTTAGATCCAGTGACAGGACCCAAAGAGTGCGAGTTCAATACCTGGTTAAGGTGGTGGAGAACTTGGAGAAGGGAATTAACAGGAGAGAGATAGCCGACATTCATTAGACATGGCACACGGAGCTAGAACAGTCTACCCCAGCAAGTGAAATAAAGGGTTCAGTTCGACATTCCAACCACCTGAAGAAGGCCAGAGCATACAAAGGCTGAAATGTTGTGATAAGTATGGCAAAGAGGATGTAAACAGAAGAAACTCAGAAATCCCATTTTTTATGGGTACTATGCTATCAAACACTGTAATGCTATATTTAATATTCTAAGTAAAAATACTAACTGCTAAGATAACTTCCAGTTCTTATTACAGAATTCATGAAGCAGCCATTATTAATTTTTTCCAATTGCTTATGTATCTCACAAGATAGTCATCAAGAAAGCCAATCACAATCCCAGTTAAAAGTGAATTTGTGCTTTCACACTTAAATTCCAAAAATACAATATGCAGAATAATCAAATTAATCAAGGAAATAAGCTGAAATATACTAAACAAAGTCAATCCAAATGAAATAAATAGTTGCAAAAATCCTACACCATTCCAGTAGAAATCTTGAAATGGTTTTCATTTATGCAAAAACTGTAGCTTAAAATTTAAATCCTCAAGACAACCTAACCAAGAACCTAATCAATAATGCCCCACAAAGGAATCTTGAAATTGTGATTTAATATACCCAACTAATATATAGGTAAAAACAGAAAAATGAATTCTTTCTAAACTCAATATGACTGAAGAGTGTTTTCTACAATCCTTATCTCTATTCAAATATTTACAATGTTCTATTTCAAAATTACATGATTGTATTATAGATTAGTCATGATACACTGACACATTTATTAAGACATTTTACATTTTTTGAGATTTTTCAGGTTTCTTATCAGAAGAGTGGAAATTTAAACAAGATACAAAAATTTATATTGTCAAGTTGCTATAAACAAAGTGAAAAGAAAATTTTCTATGAAAATTAAAGTCATTCAATAAATTAAGAAAAATTGAAGTGATTTATCCAGTAAGTCAACTAAAGAGTTTTGTGCCAAAATGCTCATCAAAGCCAGATGTTTGATAAATCTATCGAACATCTGCTTCTGATGAACATTTTGATGCAAAACTCTTTAGTCAGCTAGCCAGATAAGTCACTTGAACTATTGATTTATTGAATATTATAGTTCTAGTTATCTATTGAGTGCATTTTGGCAGAAGTTCAGCTAGCCTGAAAAAAACATGTAAAATTCTCATAATTTTCACATATTTTTCTTAGTTGTGTTATTAAAAATTAAAATTGTAGCGATATGTAAATGAGACACTGTATAAAAAACAGTATTGCTACACCTATGGGAGAGTTATCTTCTCTTGTCGAGACTACATCTGTCAGAGAGAATACTTATAAGAATATGGCATCGCTGATTGGTTACTTAACAATGATGGACATAAAATTCTAGCTCAAAATATGAATCTGAAAGCACATATGGAGTTCTTACAACAATTGGAATTGATTAAAAAATGTAATGCCTCTGAAGGCGGCATACTACTAAAAGTGAACTTGTATGCAGATGCTGCAATAAGGAACATGAAAAGAGCAAAAATTAGTGTCTGGCCTTTAGGAAACAGCGTTTTAAGTGTAAAAAGAGGAATCATTTCCAGATAGTATACACATGAAAAGCAATTGGAAAATATAGATCCTCTGATTGAAAATACAGATGTATTTGAGATAAAAGCATAGGATAAAAGTAGGGAAATGGTGAAATTGAATGGAGTAACTTTACTCAAGCAGGTGGATACTGGAAGTGATGTGATGTTGATACTGAGGAATTTTTGGGAAAGAATGGGTAGACCAAGGTTGAAGAAAAGTAGTCTCCAGTTGAAACAGTTTGATAGGTCAATTATCAAAATTTTAGGATGCTTTGAAGGCACATTACAGACAAAAAGCAGATTCAAGATAATACCCATCATAGTGGTGGAAAACATCAAAAGCCACGGTCTTTTAGGAATTGACATGTTAAGAGTGGATATATCAAAGCTGATAAATTTCATGAAGTCGGTAGAACCGGATGTTGGATTATTAAGGGGATATGAGGCAAGTATTCAGCTTAAAGAAAGCAGTCAACCCAGGTAGTTTCAAATCCAAAAAGTTCCTGTTCACATGCTACCCCTTGGTGGTTGTTAAGCTGAACAAAATGGTGGAACAAGGAATATTAGAAAAAGTCAGCCAGGGTGGTAGCAATTGGGCTTCACCCATTGTGGCAATACACAAGCCCAATGGAGATTTAAGAATTTGTCGTGATTATAAGGTGATCGTGAATCACCAGATCTGTTCAGATTCATTTCCATTGCCAAACATTGAAATAGCATGCCATGAGTTTGCTGGTATGAAATACTTTGATAATGTTAACCTTAAGTCAGCATATAGTCAGATAAAAATTGATAAGTTTCAAGAAGTCACTACAATGAACATCCCTATTGGCTTTATAAGATGAACTCGTCTGCCATTTGGAGTAAAAATGTCAAGTCTCATTTTTCAAAAAGCCATCAAAAAGTTTTAAAGGTTAAAAAATATAATTGTAAATCAGGACAACATTGAAATTAGTGTGCACAATAATGAAGTAAAAGAGAGGAAGTTTTGAGAAGATTAAATAGTGTGGATATGACAATTGCAATAAATGTGAGTTTAATTGTGAAAAAATTTCATATCTAGGACATCTAATATCCAAAGATGGTATATTGCCAGATGATAAACTCATTAATAAGATATCAGAGATAGCTGCACCCAGAAATAAAAAAAAAATCCTTTTTAGAATTAACCAATTTCTATAACAGATATCTGCCATTTATTGAAATAAGAATCAATGGACAAAAAGACAGGAGGTTGCTTTCAAGAAATTAAAAAAGGCATTCATAAACAAACCAGTGGTTAAAATTTTCAACACAGTGAAAGAATGGACATTAACTAATGATGCCAGTGACTGTGCTATAGACACAATATTGTTGCAGGAGGATCACCCTGTAATGTACTTATCCAGAAAGATTATGACATTCAACTTTGATATCATATATATTAAAGGAAATACTATTCCATATGTGGATGTATTGTCTTGGTTAAATTTTGAGAGTAAAAATGTTGAAGCAAATAAAAATTGTGATGACAGGATTTTGCACTGGATAGAAACAGATGTATTACCCTTAAATCAGCTTAGGTTGGGGATTAAGCAGGATCCAGTGTTGAATAGAATTATGGATGGAATAAAGAGGAACACACAGAATAATTTCTCTATGGCTGAGAGGCCATATAAAGAGTCAAGACACAAACTAACAATAGAAAAAGGAATTATATATAATGGAGATATCATAGTACCTCCACAGACTGAGAAAAGTAATTAAAGCCGTACATGATGATATACATGGAGGTATATGGACTACACAAATGAGGTTAAAGTTGCAAGCATGGTGGCCAGGCTATTCGAGAGACATGGAAGAGTATATTAAAACATCATTCCCAAAGTGTGCAGAAATAAAGAAATTTAGGCAAACTAAAATTCACTGTTGGGCAAAGGAAATGGAGCCATGGACGAGAGTACATATGCATTATTCCGACATTAAAGGTATAGAACTATTTCTGATATTAGTAGACTTGTATTCAGGTTGGCCTGAAGTTATTAAAGTTGCAGATAGAAAAGCCACTATGAAGCGGGTGTTGATGATAGTATTTTCAAGAAAAGGAGTTCCAAAAACCTTGGTCTCTGACAATACACCTAAGGTTTATGAAGAAATTTTCTGTACATGGCTAAAACATATTGGCTACATTCCATACAAAACACCACTTTACCACCCAGTCAAATAGAAAAAATGGGATTAAAAGTATTTTCTCTAGTGGATTGTGATATAGAGAGTTATTTACCCAGACTGCTCCTAAATTATAGAGCTATTCTGCATGCAAGCAGAAGACAAAGCCCATCCATGAGAAAACAAATGAGAGTTCTAACCACCATGTCATTTGCAATGAATAAAAGTGTGTGGTACAGAAAGGATTCAAGTGCTGAAAAGGCAAATTTTGTGATGCAAATGGGATTTAATACAGCTGTGTTAAGAAAGGGACAGGGCATACTGGCTCAAGAAGATCAATTTAAAATCACAAGAGAGCATGAAGTTGTAGAAAAGAAGAAAGAGGAAGCAGAAGAACAGAGGACACAAGAAAGGATGAATGAATCTAGTATTGAGTGTGATCAGGAAGACCACCAGAGATATGAAAGTAAAGAACAGGAAAGGGAAGAGAGAATGAGTGTATACAGTAGTAGTGAGGAACAATCTGGGGATGAATGACTGGAGATATCAGGATTCAAATGAGAATCAGTAAAGCCATAGATCTCCCATAAAAAGAAGTGACAGAGCATGTCTCCCAGGGTTGTTCGTAAAAGACAAAGATCAACTACAGGTATAAAGCCTCTTAGGTTCAGAGAGATGTAGTGACATGTAAATGAGGTACTGTATAAAAGCAGTATCACTATACCTACAGAAGAGTTATCTTCTCTTGACAAGACTCCATCTCTCAGAGATTACCTATCATAACAAAAATCAATAAATTTGTTAACTGGAGTCAATAAAAAATTTTAACTAGTGATCAATCAAACTAAATAAGGAAGTGACTTTTTTATAAATTTTGAACCTAAAAGTAAAACAGTTACAAGTTATTCTTTTACTATCAGGTGTCAAATTCTGTCCTGTAACAAAAACAAGAAACACTAAAGAAATCTTATGCAGAATTGTGATGTTAATCAATGTTACCAAACATCTAAAGCTAATCTTTTTATATTTTATATTCATGAATCAACATTGCAAAAGAAAGTCAGAGACTGATAAAAGACTAAAATACAAAATAAGCCAGAACAAAATTACCAAAGAAAATCAAGTTACTATGAGAAAATTACATATTTCAAAGTTATTTACAAAGTGTAGACAAACATTTAACATAAATCACAAACAGACCAATTCTAATCATGGGTCAGCATTATTTGTGTGCTGCCCTGACGCCAGTCTACAGTGTTAACAACAACAGTATTTGAGTGCGGTTATGTTGACTTCAAAATAACTTCTGTGATGTGGTATTGTTACTCCAAGATTTGAAACATGGATACTAATCTGAATAACACAAAAAACAAAGCAATAGTGAAAATAAATGAAACATTTTTCAGATACATTATACAAACTAGGAGTCTAATATTATCTTCCAAAAAATACAAGTAGTGACACACACTTTACATATGACATAAAATATGCTGAAAGTTGAAATATTTATTCTGCATTTTAATTATCAGTCACAAATCATGAAATAAAAGTTATTTTTAAAGGCCACTTGTCTAGATGCTTTCAAACTAATACAGGTGTTTCCCAGGATTCTATCATTGGTCCTACTTTGTTTTTAATTTTCATTAATGACCTTCCCAATGGCATCAGCTCTCAACTTGTTATCTATGCAGATGACACAACCATTTACTCCTGCCCCAATAGTAAGTCTGATTATTCCAATAAGGTCAAAATGGCAGCCAATGTCCAAAACAATCTTCAGTTTGTTGTTAACTGGAGCAAAAATGGCTTGTTAATTTTAATACCTCTAAAACTAAACTGCTCTCTATTAATCATCAGAGACCTTTCTCTGCCTTCCATCAGCATGGCTGATGCTGACCTCTAGGACAGTGACTCACTGCACCTTCTCAGGCTAACATTCTCAGTTGACATGAAGTGGAAAGACTATACTGAATCCATTACTAGATCAGCTGCTAAGAATGTTGGTTTTCTGTGTTGTGTGAAACAACTTTTCTCTCCATAATCTATCCTACATACCTAAGTTTACCATTCATCCATGCTTAGAATATTGCTGCCACATATGGTCTGGCTCTTACTATTTATCTAGAGCTTCTTGATAAAATCCAAAGAAATCTCAACAATATTATTGGTGCTGATCTGGCATCTTGGCTCCAGTCACTTTAACACTGCAATAAGGTTACCTCCCTGTGCATTTTCTATAAATACTTCCATGGTAATTTTTCAGATGAACTTTTCTCCATGGTACCTAGACATTTTTTAATTCAAACAAAATACTAAATTGGCATCAAGATCTCATCAGTACACAGTTGAGTTGGCTAGATGTAACTGTAAATTCTATGCTAACAGTTTCTTTTCTCACACTTCCCACTTGTGGAACTCCCACGCGGATGCATGCTTTTCAGCCAACTTTAATCTTCAAAAATTTAAACGCAATGTCAATTGCTATCTACTGTCCTCCTGATTACTCCTTTTGTTCTCACTCATTAGTAAGATTTCTGCTTCTAATTATTCCATATCCAGTAACCTCTTGTGCTTTAGTGGCTTTACTGCCTTGTATAGGGTGAAAAAAAAAAAAAAAAAAAAAAAAAAAAAAAAAAATTGTGATGTTACTTTCAACATTTAGCATTTTCTATGTCAGAATATAGCCTTATTTCCTTTTGTGTTAGTGAACAGTTCTAAACATATGTACACATCTGATATGAACAAGATTTAATTTGAACAGTTTCTTGCAGTTCTGTGGCCATTTCTTTGATAGATATGATATTCAATCAGAATAGAATCAGGATAGAAAATGAATATTGAAGCAAAATATGTGAACTTTTGTTGCCATTGGTGACTATAATCTGACTGATGCTTACATTTGCCTAAGAACGACACCTGACATGACAACTAGGAATGAGAATAACACATATTTATGGATCAAATAAATGTTGATATTCTGACATTGTAAGATAAAAATAGTAAAGACAAGGAAACAGTTGAAAAGAATCAATGTATAATAGAATGCACACATTGTCAAAAGCAAATCACAGAGACAGTTTCTGAGACTGTAGAATGGGTGCTTAATCAATCATGAAAAAATTAAAAAGTATTATTGGTGGAATTTGAATGTGGTTGTTTAATATTTATTTCTGTACAATGTGGCACACAAGTCAATCAGAAATTAACATTTAAAAGACAAAATCAAATTCAATGAGTGGAAGCCATAATGATCAAACACTCCTAAGACAGATAAGGCAATAAACAGTTTTGCTTGTAGACAAGTCAATTAGACATATCCTCCAAGGTCCCAAACACCAGTAAAGTATGTTATTAACAGCTATGAAATTCAGTGCTAATGTACTTGATTACAAAGTTGAATTTCTATGTCTACTCTAAGTTTAAATTTCTTCAGTGAAGTTGAGGGATAAAGAATTTCAGCAGTGATATCACAAATTTATTAAAAGTGACAAAAACTTATTACTTATCAACAAAGAATAACTTGTTTTCTTGCATTTCATCCTCATTTTTTGATCAGATTAAATAAAGTGAGGATTTATCCCAGATAAAATTTATTCCAAATATCACCTATTGCAAATAGGTATCTCAATAAGTCTAGCCTAATAATCAAAACCCCATTTATTTTACACAACAAACATTTTCCAATATAATCTCTTTTCTTGTCAATGCACTTAACCCAATGCTTGTTCATAATCACAGAGTTTGAACATTATACAGTGAAAATTACAGATCAAAACTTTGCTAATAATTGTGTGAGAATATAGACTTATTGATCCGTCTTTCCACAGCTGGTACGTGATGACAGCTGAAGTTAATGGTTTCCCATTCTAAAGTATAGTTGCCCAAACAGACTTAAAATAACAAATGTCTAGGACCACCAGATAATTATCCCAAACAGCTTATACCAGTCAAGTGACATCTTAAGTAACACTGATAAGCTGCAAATGTCTAAGAAGAATGATATTGTTGTTGCATGACAAGAACTTCATACATACTAAATTCATACTTTCTCATGAATTAAAAAAATCTAACAGCAGATAATGATTATGGCCGAATTCCTTTATTTCTTAATTAAAATACTTTATATTTCAGGCTTGATCAAAGACAAAAAGTATTAGAATTTTGAAACATTTTTCAATTTTAGAAATTCAATAAAGTTTTTGAAAATTTAATAAAATAAAAAACAAAAATAAACTGAATTCTTTTTTATATAGCAACATACTAGAATTTATACAATCTAGTGTAACAAAAATAAAAATTGACAAACAAAACAATATTTTTCTTCATTTCGCATTTTAACATTTTCTATTTTAGGGCATAGTTTTGATTTTATAGGATTTCTTTTTATCTGTGATATGTGCTTAAAAAGTCCAATGCCAAATAAATCAATTTAAACAAATAGCATTCAGAGTAGTGTCAGAAAATAAATATAAGCATTATAGAATAAACACAAACAAATTCAAATTATTTTAACACACTTTCCCCATTTCACTAGTATAGGCTAAAAATACCATGGACTATTTTTTTTTTTTTTTTTTTTTAATTATTGACAACTACATGTCCTTCCTGTTACTAAATTCAATAGTTTCCAAAACTTGTGATATTTTTGGTTAGCCCAAATATAGTACACATGAACCAATAGAACTGTAGAATTTACAATATAGTCCCGAAAAAACAAGTTTTACAGAAACGAGGTTGAGTGGGGAGGGGAGAAATCAATATAGCAATAAACACAGTCATGTAGAATGAATGCTAGACATAAATGAGAAGTACTATAATGTAGCCAATTCATTAATATGCATGGAGAACAACTGATGCAAACAAAAGCAAAGTGAAAATCAATTGAAATATGATATCTGACATGAAGTTTTATGAAAAGAAACAAGTTTAATAACATGAATGCCGCTCATGGTAAAATGCCTCATAATTAAGGCACAATACTGAAAAGCATTTAAAAACTTGGATTGTATTTTCATTTCTTTTTTTATAGTTAACTTTAAACACTGGCATAAAATTAATGTCTGGAATTTGCATATTCCAAATTTCATACAAATATTTTGTTATGCTCAGAGAACAAACTTTAAATTTTGATTATTTTTTAATCATTTCACCCAAGCAAGGCAATAAAAATGCAAAGTGTTACTGAGTATGAGACAATATGAGAAAAAGAAAAACACTATTAAGGAGAGAGAACAGTAAAAGAGCAAAAATTAAGACAAGTTAGTGACTGACATTGCATTTAAACTTTTGAAGATTAAACGTGACTGGGAAAGCAAAAGGCTGGAAGAGAGTTTCATAAGCAAGAAGTGTGATAGAAGAAATTGTTAGCATAGAACTTACAGTTACATCTAGCAATTTCAACTGTAAAATGATGAGTCATTACCACCAATCTAGTACCACACTTAAATTCATAAAGTCTGGGTACCATAGAAGAAAGTTCATCAAAACAATTATCATGAAAGTATTTATAGAAAAGGCTCAAAGTATGGCAGTGAGAAAGTGACTGTAACCAAGATGCTAGGTCAGGAGCAATAACATTGCAGATTCTTTGGATTTTATCAAGATTCTCTAAATATATAGCAGAAGCACCAGACCAAAAGTGGCAACAATATTCAAAGCAAGGATAAATCGTAAACTTACAAATATGTAAGATTGATTCAGGCAAGAAAAATTAACCATTTTTGAGATCAGCTGTCAATCTGACCATATTGAACTGATCAGACTTATTAAGACAAGAACAAACGGCTGTCATTAGCATAGATACAGAGTTGAGAATTGATGCCATCAGGGACAATGTAGGTCCAAGGATAGAGTTTTGGGGGTGGACACCTGCATTAATGCAAAAAAGTATAGAAAAGTAGCCATTCAAGACAACTTTCATTTCACAATTCCATAAAAAATAAACTGAATCAGTTCAAAAATTCATCCAGAAATACCATAACCTTTAAATTTGTGAAGAAGACCAAAATGCCAAACCCTGTCAAATGCCTTCAAGATATCCAAAGAAACAGCCCAAGCTTCACCATTATCTAAAACTTGATAGATTTTCAGTAATAACATTAAATTTAAAAATAGAGTGAACAAAAATCTGTTAAATAGGCAAAATCTTTTATTTGTAGTACAGAAGAATGCAATCCTGAAAATTCCAAAATTATGGTCACCTCAAAATTACTCAATAAGCATCTTGAAATTAAAGAAATAGCTTGGCAGAGAGCGATCTAGCACAAAATCTGAACATAAAAATCTAAAAAAAAGAGAAAGGAAAGCATAAACAGAATGTTTGTTAAAAGATAGATAATTATGCTTTTAGATCCACATTCCAATATCTCTGCAAGGAAGTTTTCGCAATGGAATGATAAGTGGACATAGAAAAAACTACCTGCTTTGTAACCAAGGAGCAAGATTTCATTTAATATATCTTTACAATTTATCAATGGCCAAATCAATTACCTTATGGAAAACAAAAAAATAAATTATATAAAACAAATGTAACCTGATTAAACTGAATAAGTATTTTAATTAAAAAAAAAAAAAAAAGTAGACAATGGCTATAATAGTCAAACAAACAGTAAATACAAAACAAACAAAAAAATAGAATCAAATAAAAGGAGTTTGATTTGAGTTATGCAAGGAAGAAAATTTCCAATGTTTTTCTTCTACAAGAAATTTTCTCCAAGATTAAATGAAAAAGCTGGTAAATCTCAACCTCTTATTTTGGGGTTAGTCACAAGAGAAAGTCAACCACAAATCTCTATACATCACATTAAAACAATGGTTCAGCAAAGTTAAGCAACACCAAGTAAGTATGTAAGCTTGGATGTGTGGGTGGTGTAATGGATAATGGCTTAGAATTGTTAATTAGAGAGCCAGGTTCCAATTCCCATTGGGTTCATTATATTCATTTTTACGCAAATATAGGAAAGGTATGAATCTACTATCAGCTATGGGTTAATTAATAAGACTTGTATCACTAAACCATTATTATCTAAAAAGACATTCTTAAAACCTCAAAATATTTTCTGACTTTAAATAACCTGAAAAGGGTTAAGCCGTAGAAAACAAATAGATCAAAAACATGTAGATGCCGTTATATCTAGCCTGATGACAATCAGCTCTATTTCAAACCTGTACCAAGTCAATTATATTTCCTGCTTATTGCCTTTCTTGTAAAGTCTTTTCCCATTGATAAATATGGATAACAAATTCAGAGAATGATAATGAATCTTTCTCTGTATAAGAGTGAAAATGTTTATACACATTTGCTTTTATTGCAATACACAAACATTGTTTGATATCTTGTGAGCTAAAATGACACATCAACTTAACATGAAGTTTGTCATGCTAACAAAATGGCAAAAAGGCTTGAAAGCTTCAATATTTTAAAGAAGTAAAACTTTTGTCTAGATTTGCACAAGTTAACTATAATATGACCTAATAAGAAAATATTTCTATTAAAACCTATGTGAATATAATTCATTAATGTCAGAGATTTTTTTCCTACCCGTTAACATCTTAACCGAACAAATGAGACCATGGGATTAAATGTTATTGTCATTTGATAAAACTTTCCAGGCTAACCTAACCAGTTTATTTTCCAATAACAAAAGGTTTACATTTTAACAGCAAAACTATTGTTTAATCATTTTTATAAAACTGTTTACTGATTCTTAAAATTTAACAGAATAAGAATTCAGTTGAAGTGAGTATAAAAATTTTAGTTCTCAAATACTCAACAGATAAGTACATTGGAGGATTGGACAATATTAATTCAATGAAATAAAAAAAAATCTTCGAGGAAGTTTAAAAAGGTAACATACACATTTTAAATATAAGAAATGATACCATGAATCAAGAAATTACAAAAGAGAAGAACAATTATGGTTTATTTTTATACCACTGTATTTTGAAACACAAAAACTAAAATATAGACTCAAAATAATTTTAATCATTGGATAGATGTTCACATTTGAGATCAGAATTTGTTTATGATCAAATTTATCAATCTAAATATTAAAAGTAAACTTTGTAACTAGAAATTAAACCAAGACAGGATTGGCATGATAATGATTATTTTTGTTACTGTTTTCCTAAAACTTGTTGATTCAATTCTCAAAATTTTATTACTAAACCATTTGAGTTAAATAAATAAATAAAAACATTTGTCACTAAATTCAGAATACAATGGATGAGTTTACTCAGCTGTTACTATATTAAATAATTACTCAAAGAATTTACAAAAGAAAATATTTGCTAGCCCCTTGTTTTTAAAAATAAAAAAAAATTTAAAAAATCAGGGAATTACTCTATTTAAATGAGATTTTCAGTATTTATTCATTATAGAATGAATTGTATTGAATAGGTCATTATATTAGAAAAACTTTGCGGAAATATTGTTTTGGGGATTAGTTTCACACACACAAACATTTTCAATATCTTGTATGCATTTATTTTAATTTGGAGAGGGTTTTTCAAAGTTTATTTTTACAGTTATATAAAGAAAAATCCCTAAAGATGTTATAGTAAAAGATTTATACAATATCAAGTGTAAACATACTGAAAATTTGCCCAAACCTTCCCAATAATAATATAAGTCAATTTTTTTTTTTAGAGTGCTTGCATAATTTGATAAACACATTTTCTTTCAGATTGGACAGAAAGAACAAAATCTACACTTTATATTTATTTTTAAAAAAATTTACTTGTAATTATTCAACACAATTTTTAAATTCATCCCACACACATTTGAAGAATTAAAAACTGTAAAGTTTAATGTCATTTTCGAGTATGAAGATTTTTTTAAAAGAATTTTAATTTTTTAATTTTGCAACTGTTAATTTTTTTTACACAAGTTCAAAAAGGAAATAATTCTGAATTAACTCCTTTGACTTACTACTCAAAACTTTGACAACAGGTAAGAAAATAATCAAAGAATTAAAAAAAATGAATTAAACTCAAATGCATGATCTCACTAGTTTTTAATTAACATATTTTTTTTATAATTCTAATGTAGTATAAGATAAAATTATACATTCTGCTAAGTTTCACAAAAGTATAGAATGAAAAATTATATTAACTATTAGTTGTATGAGGTTAAAGATCATTTATTTTTACATATAAATATCATTTTCTTGATTATTGCACTGCTGGTATTCCATAATTCTTTAATTTTTTGGCATGTATTTTAAGAAACAGAGATGACAATAGAAAACTACTGTTCTTGACCTGTAATATCACAGGCTACTATGTGTAAATAAAGGTTATTTTTATTACATTTGAAGCAAAAAGCAAGCATTACTTTTACAAAATACAGCTTATTAATCATTATGTTTACTCACTTTGAAACAAATATCTAGGGCAAATATTGGAGGACTTTTAAATTTGTTGTTTATATTTTTCATCAATAATGAAGGTTCAATGACTTGATAACTGAGGAGTCAACATACAAATGTTTTTAAAATGTCTAAAAACTTTATTTACATACAGAAGTCTATTTTTCTTTTCCTATGCTATTATCTTTCAAATAAAAACAAAATTTAACTTCAAGACATTTAAATTATTTAAAATGTGTTTTTGCTTTGTTTGTTTTTTGTTTTTTTGTTTTGTTTTGAAACCCATGGCATTTAATAAATGCTATTTATTTCCCCAAAGCCAAATATGCCTATAGCTTCAAACATTCCCACCTAAATATGCCTCCTCAGATAAATTAAACCCAAGAAATACCTCTTTTCAGGATAAATTTAATAAATTAAAAATTTAAATAAAATAAAAAGCTCATCACCACCCCAAACTGAGGAAATTATTAATATAGCATATCTATTGATCTTCAGCAAGTTTTCTTTTAAATGTTACAAAAAAAAAAAAAATCTTTCAAAAATAAAAACAGCTAAAAAAGAATGACCAGTAAAATTAAAAATAAATTGGAGGATCTGCAACACTAATTCAGAATAAACCCCCATGCCTAATGCCGATAGTGTGAAATCAACCGAATTAAAAATAATGAAAAGTGAAAACTAAAGAGCAGGATGATACCAAAAAGTGCCATAAATTAAACTTAAAGACAAGACTCAAAAATTCCGTAAGTTCCAACCGGACACAAAATAGGAGGGGGGTGCAATACCAAAATGAAGAGTTGACTGGCATATTGGAGAGAAAATATAACAAGAAGAATGACCAAATATAGTATCTTGGACGCAGCGTTGTGCCTTGATTTTTATTTATTTATTTATTTTTTTAAGGAGAGAGAAGAACTTGGAACCAAACTGTTACGGGCTTTTTTCTTTTTTTTTAAAGCACAACTGAGTGAATGTCACGTACTTGGAAAAGTAAAGTGTAATAAAATTCCAAGATTGACATTAAAAAAAAAAAAAAAAAAAAAAAAAAAAATTGGCAATTTGGGATAAATTTCTGCTCAGAATTGTCTTATGTCATGTTATCAAAATTTCAACCTAATTTTCTAATCCATGTGAGTGAATTTCATTCATGGAAATATTTTAAAAACAAGACGGTTATGGTTTTACAACAGGCTTTTTTTATCTGTTGATTTTTTTTTTAAGTTTAAATTAAAAATTTAAAATCACAAAAGCGGACGTTGTTGAATTGAAACAAAAAAAAAATAAGAAGATATCGGGAAAAGAGCATAAAAAACAATACTTCTCTATTATTCATAAGAGGCAAATAAAAATGTTAACTTTTTAAAAGACTAAAACTCATACACCAACAACAGATGCATGTTTCACAATTCATCTTTACCTAAAAAAAAAAAAAATATTATTAACCTAGAAAAGCGAAAAATGGTGACATTAAATAAAAATTTACAGGTGAAAGAGAGATATATCGAAGTTTTACTAATATTTCATAAGATTCCTATGCAATGTCTTTTCTCAAGCAAGCCAGCTACAATAAATAAACACTTAAACCAATACGTTAAAATAGAAAAAAAAAGGTTTCTCGTTAGAGGTGCACTTAGATGCAGAGAAGGTCATAAAATGAGGGATCATATTTTATAAATCAACAGTAAAAGAAACGGTCCCTCATATTGTGACCATTCAAGACAGTCTCGGTCAGCCCAGGTTTATGTAATAATATTTAGGGAAAAATCGTTTTAAAATAAATGATGACTGACAGAAAAGGAAAAGAAAAACATTTAAAACTAACAATAATCTTCATTCTTCAATGAAGAAAAATGACAACACATGAAATTATTGAGTAATGTGATTTAAAACTACTAAACCAAAATTATCGCTATATTAGTTATTGAGAATAAAAGAAATCAAGGTGGAAATAAAAATATTCTTAATTCTCTAGTTAGCATAAGTAAGTTGTTATTGTTTTTGTTTTTCTATATACAGGAATAAGACAATGAAAGATTTAAAAAAAAAAATCAATTGAAACCAGAATAATACAGAAACACGAGAGAAAAGAGAAAGAAGAAAAGATGAATTATGAAATATAAACATTGAAAGATATTTTTATAACTAGGTCAGAAACAGAGTTTAGTTTTACATGTATGGGTAAAGAATAACTATACCCCCACTTTATGACCACTTGTACTTATTATCAACACTATTATTATTATTATTACATACATTGAAATACACACACATTAAGGGGGGGCACGAAGTAAAAACAACACAAGCATTTCTAGTGCATTGGCACCGTAAAAATTAACAAGGGTAGTTTTTAAAATAAATAAATAAACAAACAAAAGAAAAACAGTGTATGGAAACAAAGATTTGTAGAATGAAATCTACTTACCTTCCACCACAGGCACTGGAACAGAAATTTTTCCCCCAGTGCAAGGCCTTAGGTCATAACTACTAAGGGCAAAACCCAAACATAGCAGCAGCCATTACTGTTGTTCCATGACGTCACAAGGAAGCTAAATATGCAAGTCGATGGAGTTATCTGCTCTTAGTTTTCACTCCTTGCCAGTTTTGTTATCTTTTTTTTTCCGTCAGGGAAAGATAATCTCGTCTCCAAACTCAACTCTGGAGAGCCACTGTTAAAGGAGTTGATTATCATGGATCGGTGCTTTGGTTTTAGGGTTGGATTGCCAGTTTGAATTACCTTGGTGTTAATATACCTAATATTAGGGTAATATATGTATAAACAATGGAAGAATAACTAACATTATATTTAGGATACCTATACTTTTAGCTGATTGCTATTAAAAATTATCTTTATATCATCTTTTTAAAATAAAAGCTGTAATAATTTATCTGATGTATGAATATGCAGAGGTCTATTTGATTCATCATAAACATTTAGGAGAAGATATTTTGCAGCAAAGTACTGTTTTCATCAACTGTATAATTGTTTGCTATGATGAGAGCAACTTGATAGGCTTATCTAAATATACTCTAAAATCATATTTGACACATTTTCCTTTATAATTTCTTTTTGGGTAGTGGGATCAATTATCATTCCAGCTTATAAATAAAAATATGAACAAGTTTATTTGGTATATTAATACTTTTATGGTGTTCTGAGTGACAAAGATATATATATATATATATATTCTTGCCTTCATACAACAGCTAAAGTTTCAGCATCTAAACAAGTGAAAACCTCAAATCAGTATATTCCTAAGTCTCAGCTATATAAAATCTCTGTGACTACCTTTAAAACTATAAGCTAATAATACAGATATCATGTAAGAATATATCAATATATAAATAATATAGGGATTAAATTACCTGGTAAAATGGTATTTCATACTCATTTTCTTCATATTAAAAATATATATTTTACAGTTTGTGAAACTGCAAAAATATTTCAAAAAATTAAAAGAAAAAAACTTCTGTGTACACACATAGATAGTAACTATTTCTCAACAGCACACAAAAATTGGTACTAAAATTCTATTAATCATTTTTGAACTAATCAGAGAGGTTACTGAGCCCATTTTTGGTAACCCCTATTTTACCTGTATAAATAAAATATTTATCCTCGAATATCTTGATAAACATCTCATCAGCATGCCAAACTTGTTGAAGAAGACAGTAAAATCAGGTCAATTATTCTTCCCAGTTTCTCTTGACACATAAACCATGTTTACATGTTTTCTATTATGTGAAGAGGAGATGGGTGCTGCTAAGTAACTTCATTTATCCAAGATATATAAAAGAGTGCAATCAGCTATTCATCCTAGTGCTAGTATTATGTAATTCAATATCAACTTTCCCATGTTACTTGGAGATAAAATTAGGCATTTAAAATCTCAATGTTTACCATATTTAATGGATTATAAAAGACACATGTGTATAAGATCCTTCTGCCATTCCAATAAAGTATATTAAGAAAAAATTGTTGAATTTAAATGAAACAAAACTAAAACTTCAACCATGCAATTTCTGCAGCCCAGCTCAAAAACAATTTGCCTTCCATGCATTTTTTCACAAGTTTGTAAATTTCTATTATGTAGGGAAAAATATATAGGTCTTGTATACTACCAGATACATTATGTAGTCTGTTTAATAGCCTACTCTGTTACAGATATTCATCATCTATTTGAAACAATGAGTCAAGTTCAGGACTATGCGATTTTAGGTGCTATAAAAGTCTAATTCCCAACAAAGATAAAACACATTTCAATCTATGTGAAATCTATAATCCAAATATATATGTAACATGACTTCTTCTATTATTAAATGAAAATAAACAGAAATTAGTAAAATTAAAATTATGAGAAGCTTCAAAAAGAAAAGCATGTAGATAGATAGATAGAGAGAGAGAGAGAGAGAGAGAGAGAGAGAGAGAGAGAGAGATCATTCTTGAGAAATCTATGCACATTCAGATTATTTTAGACAGGGGAGATAATTCGTGATTTTGATGAAAGATGAATTTTTATAAATCTTTTATAAAATTATTAAATTCAAGAAAATAAACATAGCTGTTTGTGAACAACTGAACACCTCCATTGTGTTGTAGTTGTTGTTTCCATAAATTTTCACCCAATCTATTCTACAGATTACATCAATTATATAATTCTAATGAAAGAAAGGGCTATCTTATTTTTCTTTTTTGACCCAAATATAGTAATCAGACTGGTTCATTCCTTATGAATGTTGCACAATAAACCAGATAAAATGGTGTAACAACATAAACAAATGAAAAAAGTAGTTTAAGTATAAAAGCAAAGTCTAAAAATTGCATGCGTATTTATAATAATTGAAAAAAAATACAGCTGATAGATTCTATGGCCATCTTCACAAGAAGTGATAAAAAAGGGGTGTTTTTTAAACACAAATTTATAAAGACATAAGCGAAAAAAAACAGAACCAATTAATAAAAAAAATTTATATATATAGATAGATAGATAGATAATATGTATATAATAAATGTATATATATATATATATATATATATATATATATCCAGGTACAATGAGAACAAATATAGTACAATTCCAACATTTGTAACATTTAATTTAAAAGTGGGCTCAATACAGAGTAGAGCAATATTAAATATTTTTGGATATTACACCAAAAACATGTAAAAATCTCTACACAATTGCAGTTATGTTTCAATGCGTATCTAATGTTCAATGATAATTCTTCTGCTGCCACTTAAGTTAAAGACAGTTTGATGCACATAGGTCCTTACTTTCTGTACACACAATTATTTCTATTTCAGGTATGACTTTTGCTAGATTTTGCAAATAATTTTGATTATTCCCAAATTTATTTCCAAGTTATAAAAATTGTTATCATAGAAAAAAAATTATTGCAAAAAATCACATAAAGATTGCTGAAAACAATTGCAGTAATGAAAAAATAGGAATCCAAAATTTCAGGATTATGGGTCTGGATCTAACCCAGAATGTTTTTAATCTGCCCATAGAGTCGGCCTGATTCTAAAATGGTATGATATTTTGGGCTACAGCCTGTAGGAGTAAATATTGAAAAAAGTGTGACACAGTGACACCCTGATAGGACAGCTTTTAAGCTAGTATCTATCTATCTATCTATCTATGTATGTATGTAAATATATATACTGGGATATTGTACCCTTTTCAAAGTATGAGGGTACAGCAGCTCAGTTCTTAGGACTAAACAGCCAGACTATCTACACACATGGTTTGATTATATGTGTAAAGGCTTGAGCAGAAGCAATCACACTTTTTGTAAAAAAACAAATACAGAAAACTGATGTGAAAATCATTATTATTTGACAATGATATCATGTGACTAAAGAAAGAAGGCATATTTGATGTTATAATGGAAAGTTTTGATGGATCTTCAACAACATAGGCATACACACAACATAGTATGCAAAAAGTCAACAGGAAAAGAAACATCATGTGGTTCAATTCATTGTACAACAAAAACAAATGTAGGAAAAATATTCATTTAACTCATACACAAACACTCCCCATCATTAAACACTCTCCACAAGGTATTCAACAGAAACACACTAAAAATTAGCTCCGGGTGTGCCAAGAACATGACGCAATTAATAAAAAGGCACAACTACAAAGAAAATAACAAATGTTCCTAAAATGGCAATTGCTTACAAACAATATATCAAGCCACTCTAACATCATCAGATAATGAAGAAAAAAATATATAGGAATAACTGAAGGACAACAGAAAACAGAAATTACATACACAAAACATCCATTAGAAATAGTAAATATGTGAACAGCACAATGCTTTTTAAACATATATGGAAAATTATAAACAAAAAACAAATTTCATGGAAAAATAGGAAAACAGCATCAGCCTACAATAAATAAAAAAGCTGTAAACTTTGTATAAAGAATTAAATAGCTATAATGACCTTCCCAGACCAACACAAATTACTAAATAATCATCTGAAATATACTCTATGTAGATAATGTAAGATACTTTTGACAAAATGTAAGATACTTTTGACAAAATGTAAGATACTTTTGACAAAATGTAAGATACTTTTGACAAAATGTAAGATACTTTTGACAAAATGTAAGATACTTTTTACATAAAACAAATAAGATAACCAATCCCAGAAAAAATAAAAATAAATTAATTTATTGAATAAAGCAAAAATCTAAATTAATAAATTAAGTAAATAATAAAAAATTAAAACACTACAAATGAACACATAAACACAATTAAATGTAATAATAATAATTAATTAATCAATAATAAATAAAGAGTAAAAAGTTAATAAACAGCATTAAAAAAATAGGTACAAATAACAGTATTCAGATCACAATTATTTCTACTCAATAGCCTCTAAAATAATTTAAAACATAACCATTACTATCCACCCAATAACCATCAGGATAAGACAATAGTCTTTGCTACCCATAATGCACCACTGGCTTGCATACATAAATATATGAGCCAAAACATAACATACACAGCCTGAAGATTATATTGAAGCATAAAAAAGACTGTGGCCATTTGGTGTTAACTTTTATTTTCAACTTTTATTATTGATAAACAATCATATATATATATATATATATATATATATATATATATATATATATATATATATATATATATATATATATGTGTATTAGGATTACCTTGTCAGGGGACAAGGTAATCTGTAATAAACCAACAACAAAAACAACAAGATTTTACCAACCATGTAACACCAAAAGAAGCTTATGCTGCAACCACATTAGACACACAAATTCATTCACTAGCTCAGTCACTAAATCTACTTTCAAAATCTACCACAACTCTAACTGTAGAAGTCATAACATAATTTACCTCCTAGAATGCACACTATGCCAGAAACAATATGTAGGAAAATCTGAATGGCCCTTTCACTACAGAATTAATAATTATCACAATCGAATTAAGTCGACTCCCCATGAAAGATTATTACCTGTAGAACAACATTTCCACCTAGAAAAACATGATTTTAAAACCCATGTCAAATTCACTATAATTGAGAGAATAAAAAAGTTCAGAGCAGATGACATTACAAAGATTTTAGAGTTCCATGAAAATAAATGGATACAACATTTAAAAACACACTATCCAGACTGGCTCAATCACTAATTTAACTATATAGATAGTATTAATATATAATCCCACAAACCAGGACCTACCTACATTTCTCATCCGCACAAGACAGACATGCTTATGGAGGTGTTGAGGCCTCACACTTATACACACAGCCACACGAATATACACACATACACGCATCATACTCACTCACTCCCTAATGAGCCAAATGATAACACACACCCATAGTAATACTCACTCCTTAAGAACCAAATAACATACACACACTTAACAGAGACACATCCCCTTTTCAGGAACCAATAAAACTGTCAAAATGACCAAGGGAATTCAGGGCAGCATGAATCAGTCCAGTTCTTATCTTAAAGAACAACTTAAAAGAGACTGTTTGACCAACACAAGGACTGACCAAAATTCATGTTAAAAAAATAAAAAACAAATGAAAACTATAGACAAAAGTTCATTTTCTCCATCAAGATATTCATTTCTGTATTTCACTGCTACCAGCAAGCAGAAATTTTTTTCTCCTGATGATGGCCATGTTGGCTGAAACTAGTCGAGGAATCTAAATGAAATAATAATAAAAATGAAAGAATATTATTATACAACCCAGTGTGTCTGAAGATTTTAATTTTTTAATATTTTTTATTGTTCAATATATATATATATATATTAATAAGCAAATATCTGTCTCTCTCTCTCTCCCTCTTCTCTGTCTTTCTCTCTCTCTCTCTCTCTATATATATATATATATATATATATACATACACAAATGATAAGCAACTATAAATGTATATAGATATTAATAAGCAATTATTTGTCTCTCCCTCTGTCTCTCTATATATATATTAATAAGTAATTATCTGTCTCTCTCTATATATATATATGCACACCCAAATGATAAGCAGCTATATATATATATATATATATATATATATATATATATATATATATATATATATATGTATATATAAGTAATTATCTATCTCTCTCTCTCTCTCTCTCTATATATATATATATATATATATATATATATATATACACACAAATGATAAGCAACTATAAATATATATATAATTAATCAATTTTACTCAGAGCTGAAAGATAGAAAAAAAAGAAAGAAAAGGAATAGTGAGAGAGTATAAGAAGACAAGAAAATTATCAAAAGAAGAAACCACAACACTATACACATATGTACATACACACACAAGCAGACTTACAAACTCATTGGTTACATACACACACAAAGAAGAATAGAAAAAAATCAACTTAACATCAATAAAAATGGCATAAATTACTTTTTTTTAACTTATAAAAATAACGAAAATGAGAAAATTGGCAGACAATTGCTGATATCTCCTGAAGAGTGGACTGAATGATTACAGAAAGGTTCATCTACAAAACTACAGAGTTGGACTGCAGAATCAATCAGCTCAGTGACAAATTTTTACACATCAAATTTTATTCAAGTCATTTTTTACTAACCATTGTTGTGGATTTGAATGACCCCTCAACAAATAAAAGGCGTAAAAGGTGATTTAATACAAAAATATAAGATATTTTTTGCGTATTTTTACAACTAAATTTTTCTTAGTGTGTGTGATTGTTAAAGTTCTTGTATTTGTTCCTTGTAGTTGTTTTCCAAGATGAAAAGAAATAAGAAATAAATGTAATTTCTTTGTGTGTATATGTGAGAAAGAAGAGGATGGAGAAAGTAAGGTGGAAAGTTCAAGTATCCCATAGCTTCATGAGGAAGACAAGTGAATGTGTAAGGACATTTTTGTTTAAGTCAAGTGTCATATCCTGTTGCTTGTTGTCTGTCCTTACTGGTTTGTCTATTTTGAAACTTTACTTAAATACCCTTCAAAGGAATCACAAAGTATGTTTTTTCATTATTGCCAGGACCTGTAGTTTGAAAAATGTTAAATATTTATTTTTGAAGCATTAATTTTTAACTGGAACAATGCACAATACTCTGACTCAGAAACCATTTTTGTCATTTGGCATTTGCCTATTTTGGTATTTATTTTTGTCTTCACTCTACACCTTCAACCTGACATCTGACTTCATTTTAACAGTTTTTTTATTTAAAGAATACATGTTAGTAATTTTTTCTTTTAATAAATGTTTTTTTAAACACTCACCTCAAAAGAAACTGCAACCTAGTCTATTGTATTATTATTTTATTTACTCCTAAATCATTTTCATGTAATTTTACACTTCTTTTTTATTATATAAAGTTTTATAAACTGTAGTATATTCAATTATGTTGTAGCATCCTGCTACCATTTTATTATCAATGTTGAATTTTGTATAATTTTGTGCAAAGGGTGGATCAGAGAGCCTACTCAGCTTAGTAAATATTTTCAGGCAAAATCAGCTTCTAATTGGCCAATAAACACACAAGTGGGTGCTGCAATCCACCCATGTACAAATATTTTTCCA
>CAHIKZ030000876.1:922500-960000 GCA_903632075.3 Acanthosepion pharaonis
CATTTTATTTTAGTTGCCAAAGCATTTCTTAAATTCTAACTGTTGTAAAAGCATTTTTTCATTTTTTTTTTTTTTTGCTTTATTGTTTAGTTTCTTTTTTCTTTTCTTTTTAATTACTTTTGGTTTAAAATACTCTCTTTATTACTCTCCAAGTAATTCAAAACAAACTTATATCAAATTTTTTAAAATATTGAAACATGCAAATATAAAATCTTTAGTTAATAGATGTGTGCAATGTAAAGAAATGCATAAAAAATTATATCAAATATGAAATTCAGAAATGTTTTTATCCCAACAGCTCCTCAAGAATTATTTTTATATTGTTTTTCTGTTAGTTTTTATCCTAACAACTCTACAAGGATTATTTTTATCCTGTTCTTAAAATGGTTTTTATACCAGCACTATAAGCTTTATTTTATATTGGTTTTATATTGTTTTTAACCAACAATGCTACAAACAATATTTTTATATTGGTTTTAAAATGGTTTTTATACTAGCAACTCTACAAGCATTATTTTATATTGTTTTTATATTGTTTTTTATATCCATATCTCTACAAGCATTATTTTTATATTGTTTTTATATTAATTTTTATAGCAACAGCTCTACAAGCATTATTTTTATATTGGTTTTTATACCCACAACTCCACAAACCTTATTTGTTTTTGTACAAGTACACCACCAATTTTCTGGTGTCCTTTGTTCCAGAACCATGCCTGATTATTCATTTTGCCAGATCAACAAAAGTCATGTAATCACAAGTGAATAATATACTCTTGAGACACACTAATTATATGTCTCTGATATTTCTACATCATCATTGAGTGTTAGAAACTTATATTAAACTATTATTAAATGTAAATTATATGTGAATTTAATGATTGAATTAGTTTGGCAATTGTGTGAAACTGAAGTATTTGCTTGTAATTCTTTCCAGATTAAAAGAATTCTGGACCATTAGTTGATGGAAAATTGGTGTTGCACCTGTACAAAAAATTTACATATATACCAGTAAGTTTGTAGCATATAAATATACTAGTGTTCCTGTATCATCAAAAAATGACAGGAATATTTATGTGGTTTTGCAATTTTGTACAGTTTCTGAACAAGTAATCTAGGTTTTTTATTTATCCAATTAACTTTATTGTCATACATGAAACATTGTACTTGAATACTAACTAAAAGAAATACTAAGCAATATATTAGCAGCCTCATTTACCCTATTTACTAATGAGACATTTTGTTACTATAGTCACACTAAGTATGTTCATTTATTGGCTATGAGTAAACCCTCCTTTTACTCTAACAATGGTATATCTCATGAATAAAAAAAGAAGATCAGGATGTGTGACTAATATATATATAACATCCTATTGTGTTTTATATTATAGAATATATTCTTATCTTGCCTTTCATGAACCTGCCAGCAGGACATAAATTTTTGAATACATATAGCTAGTATCCAAAAGATGATGCATTTATTAACATATGGATTGACGTTTCTGATGATGACCATATATATATCTGTGCTTTTCCTCAGATTCAAGTGTTGCTCTCAAGCACATCTATCTATAATCCGAGTGTAGTATCTGTGCTCTGGGAAAAGTGGTACACATGACATACATATGTCGAAGGTTGACGGGATGAAAATTTGGCCTTGTAAAAATATTCAATTCATCCACAAAGGAAAAGGAAAAGAAGAAGACAGCAGATAATGTGTAAATTTAAAATTTTTATATTTCATTGAGATGTTTTACAAAAATTGTTTCTTTATTTTTCTTTTTTTTAGTCTATTTTTTTTTATACAACAGGAATTAGACCAGACACTGGAAAATGTCTTACTTATTACTTTAACTCAGACTGTTACATCTGTTTTCTACTTTGACTATCACACTGACTGCATGATATATCAGACTTTTATTTATACCTGGCATACATCGTAATAAACACATAATGTGCATGAATATTTGCAAGTGTATTACTTAAAAGGTATGGAATTTCTAATAACTTAATAACTCTAAATGCTTAAAGTGGAAACTTAAGATTTCTATCTGTAAAAGAAAGCAAGCATTTGTCTGACTGTGCATCTGCCTTATTTTCTTTGTTTTTTAATTTAACTCTGAAATTAAAAAGTAATTAGTAACTTCAAACAAGATGATAATTCACTTACTAAGATTTAATGATTAGCAAACTTATCTTCCAGACTAATTTTCTAATATAGGAAGTTCAGTCTACATAGGGTTTTCCTACTATTGCAGTCTTGCGTCAGTCTATGCTAAGCCTAGTAAATAATTTTAACATGAAAGGAGATTAATTTTTTTTTATTTGAGTTCACCCCATGCAAGGCAGTAAAGCCACTGAGACACAAGGGTATAGAAAAGTTAGAAAGAGAAACATTCCTAAGGAGCAAGACCAAAAGAGTAATAATCAGAAGGACAGCATATAGGAATTTAAATTACTTTTAAATTTTTGCAAATTAAAGTTGGCTGGAAAGCATGGAGTCAGAAACAAGAAGTGTGAGAAAAGAAACAAGAAATGTGAGAAAAGAAACTGTTAGCATAGAATTTATGGTTACACCTCGACAGCTCAACTGCAAATTGAAATGTAAATTATAAAAGAAAATATATATTTGTATATATTAGTAGCATTGTAAATCATTTACTTGTGCTGTAAATCAGTGGTTCCCAACCTTTTTTAGCTCATGACCCACTTTGAACCCAGAATTTTTCTGTGGACCATGAAATTATTATAGTGTAAAAAATTACATTTTACATAGAATATATGAAATTTGCCATGGCCCATTGTGGCTATTGGTTGGGAAATACTGCTGTAAATGACAATGACACTTAGAATTAAACCTGGCAACTTTTCTCTTGTACAGAATTGTATCATTGTTGTTGATAATCACAAGATTTGAGGTAGATCCTTTGTTCATTCTTTTAATGAATCTGTGACTGCAAAAGAAAGATTCCTCTTTTAGAAAGAAACAAAATGATAACTGAATTTTTTTATTAATTTACTCATAGAAAATGTGGAAAAAGATATGTCAGATTAATCTATTAATGAATAATTTATATCATCAATTCATTTTTTTTCTTCTCCAGTAAAATTTCCTTTTTTTTCTCATGAATTACAGCTGATAAGGAATGGATCAGCCAGATTATTGCATTGACAACAGAAGAGATTTGAGTCTCAGAACAATAATGAATATGTTAATCCCACTTTTCAAAGTCATAGACAATATAAAAGTAATTAAAATTAGTAAATTAAATAGAAACCAATCTGAAAAAAAGGTCTGTTCTGAATTTAAAATCATGGAATAGACAATGGGAAACTACTTCACTGTTTTCCAAGAAGTCATGGAAATTTATAAAAATTTAACTCCCTACTAAATCCTAAATTCTTGTGTCAAGCACAAAAAATCTAGTTAGTAGAGATAGAAAGGGAAAAGAGTACTCCTTTTTTCATTGGCCAATAAATAGGAAAACATATTTTTCCATAAATTCAAAATGAATCACAAACAATTTTGGCAGTTTTTAACCACTAAATTCAAAAGATTTACACATGTAACCATTTTTTTTTTCACAAACTGTCTAGATCTCTTAAAAATACACTTCTCTCAAAAGAACATAACAACCAACAATTAAACACTTATTTATTGCACACTAACTTATAAAAAATAAATTTTTCATAAATTCAGAGATGATAAAGAACAGGAGTTTCTGGAGAGCCATGATTGCCTATATCTTTAGTTATATGACATTAAAAAACATTTAACAAAGTATATGTTTCTAGAAGAGCTTAATCATGATAAAATCTTTCAAATTGGAGACCTAAATGATAGTCAAAATGGTTTTGAATTTGCTTATGTGACAAGTAATAGTACCCAAATTTTAGAAAAATATTTTAACACTACTTATTAAGCAAGGTGAATTATTAACACTTTAGAAGATTATGTGTCATATCCTCTCAGGATGTGAACAATCAAAGCTCTCCACAAATTTGGTCAAAACCTGCTTATAGGAGAAACTTACCATTTTTAAAATGGATGTATTCAATCACTTTTGAATGTAATATATGTTTTTATTTTTAATTTAATATTTTTTCTCTTGATTCTCTTCAATGTCTTCCTACATTTGCATGAACATTTATTTAGGTTGTTTTATATATATATATATATAATTTTGACTATGTCTGTCATACTCCTCCTGCCCCTCTCTCTATATCACCTTACATCAACTTAAAACTACCCCTCAAAAGTGTATAAAAACTATATGTAAATTTAAAACATTTTTTTTCACCCTTGGAAGTGTGGTCTGATGAACCAGGTAAAAACTATAAATCTGGGGAAATAAATTATAACCAATGGACCCTTAAGGTTGTATGTTTTCTATTTAAATTGAATATATATATATATATATATATATATATATATATATATATATATATATATATATATTTTGATGTATGTTTCATTAAATAATATAGACAAGTTTTTTCTATTTACAATATATTACAATATATTACACAATACACGGACAAAACAATAATGATAATCTGTTTTTGTTTACATGGAAGATTTCCAAGCAACAACAAACTCGTGTATATGAGACGCTGGAAATGAAAATCACACTGCAGCTCATGACGTCACACATTACCACACGAGAGTGAAAACGAGAAGTATTAAGTATGGGAAGCCATTGGTATAAACCAATGGCTTCTGATATCAATTATAGGCATTTAAGAATATTTGTGGAGATTTCATAGTTTATTTTGTTCAGGTTAGGTTTCAACTGTTTTATGCACATAGCTTCAAGAATTTTTAGTTTTTGTTTATTGTTTTCATGTTTAAGTATAGTTGAGTTTTCAACAAGGATTTTCCAGAATTGTGTATGCAGCCAGGCATGTTGTTTTAATTGCCTAAAAATGTTAGAGTTATTATTCAAATGTAGAGTCAAGAATTGTGAAAGTGAGTTTGTGGTATGACCAACATAAATATTATTTAATCCGTTGGAGATACAATCTCCCCATCTTCTTTTTTCTTTTTAAATAAAAAGAAAAAAGAAGATGAAAATGTAGGACCAGCCGATTTAGACTCATTCCATGTTTTCCTTCATGACATTCCTTGGAATGCAAATTTAAATCCTGTTCATAAATGCACATCTGAGGTCTCCTCCTGGGTGAAAGTGCAGATGGATGATCTGAAAAACATTAAGACCACCCCGATCTGTTCCTTGTTAAGAGAACATTGCTACATATGTAATGCTAAGGTCTCAACACCAAAATAGAATGACAATTGCATGTAAATGTATGCTTGAATGTATGGATGTGTATCTGTGCCTAACCTCAGATTATTTATATGGGTGTGTTTGTATGAACTAAAATGCATATACGTATATGTATGTGTGTCTATGCATGTGAGAGTGTCATCCCAAACAAACACAGAAGATAATTCACCCCTCCACCACACACAATCGAACACAAATAAGCATAAATAGATCCACTTTTGAAAAAATAAACCGGTTTGTCTGATGACCGCAAAAATGTGAAACCCAGGGTTACAAACTAATATCCATACAATTGAATATGTTAGCTCTATCACAGATATTGAGCACTTTCCACTAAGTACCACATATATATATATAAAAAAAATACACACACACATATATATATGCACACACACACGCACACGCACACACATATATATGCACACACACACATATATAAACACACACACATATATGCACACACACACACATATATTCACACACACATGCACATATATATGCACACACATGCACATGCACACACACACACACACACACACACACACACACACACACACACACACACATATACTATCATGATTATAGGAGAAAAAATTGACTCTTAAAAATGCATGGTTTAGCAGTAGGTTTGGGTTAAAATATGTACACCTTGTTTACAATATTTAGAAATATTGAATTAAATTTACTTCATTTAATTATGACATTAAATTTACATAAAATGTTCTTAATAAATAATTTCTCATTAATTGTGTTTAAAATATCATGTTTGCTTCTAAAACTAAAATTCAATATGTTATTTTTAAATACCTTTCAGAAAGAAAAACAAATTACTCATAAAAAATTTGATTTTATCATCAACATGTAACAGGGCACTGACCTTGTTAAAACATTTAAATGTATGAAATTACAGGATGGTGATTTGGCAAGACTATTAATTGGATAATAATTATTAAAAAATTTCAGGAGAGTAAGTTGAATGAATGGTTGAGAAGAAAATTAAAAATGAAATGCATTAAAATTTATGTTTTAAAATTATAAAATGAAATTAAGAACATTTTCAAGGAGAATTGAAACCAGATTTAACTGGACAAGATTCAGTAAAACTGAGCAAAGCCAAGATTCCCAATCCCATCCACTTTCTGCCGATAAGAAAAAGAGGATTAATGTGTTGTCTGAATTGCTTGAGTTCTGGCAAACTTAGAATTCAAACATTTTTAAACTATCACAGAAAATAATGGTCTAAATTATTTTAGACAAATAAACAAATTATCTGTCTTGTGTTAAGCCACAAGATTTGGGATTTGTTTATGTTGATCACCCAAGAACCAACTTATCTTTACAGAAAGATATCTAGGAAAATTTTAAACATACAAAGGAAATACAATATGGTTAATTAGCAAGATTACCTATGATTAAGGTGTCCCTTTTCAGCAACAATCATCTGCAATTTTTACAATTATCATTATTTTGGATTTCTGGAGAAGAATACTTTGCCAGTAAGAAAAACCAGCTGGTCAATTTACAGGAGTATGGAGATAATGAAACTGGGCATTGTGAATTGGCATTTTCTGAGGCCTGGCTAGGTAAAGTGAAGTCATTAATCATTGTTATCAGAAAAAATTTCCCTGTATAAAACCAGCATGCATTTTGCTTAGTGGTTATTTTTTCCAAGTGAGAAGCAGAAATCAAGACACACGAGACACACCTGCACAGATATATGCGTGAAGGAAGAATTGAGGAAGAGTCAACTGGCTAGTTATTACTTTAATGAATTTCAACTAGAAATCTCCACATCACAATTTTGGGAGTAGTGTACTGATTTGCAGTATCTAATACAGACATTTTATTCAACTATTTTTTCTTTATATTCAATAAACCTTTTTTAGAGTTATCAACAGTGTTGTGCATTTTATTGAAGGAGTTCTTATTCCAGCCTGAATTCTGACACAAGTGGAGATAAAAGTGACAAAAGCTTACCACAGCCACAGACAGGAATTAACACAATCTTTTCTGTGGTACAAAATGTACATAGTGGGGTTCACTGTTTCCCAATATTTTAGGATTTTGGGAAATCTGAATCAACCCTATCGAGCCAATACATTGGCCCCCAACTGATGGAAGGGAAAAGAAAGCCAGAGTATCTGTAAAGTCAGTATTATTCAACAAAGCTGGTGGAACTAGTGACACATGACAGAGAGGAAAATAAGAAGAGCCAGAGCTTGGAGTGGGAGAGTGTGGTATGTGAGTTGAAAAGTAATCAGTGTCTTGTTAGACACATCAACCATAAAGTATTGTCAACATTACTGGGTTACAAATATGTTTGTTGTTATGAATAACAATTTCATAGAGAACAATATTAAATTCACTTTATTTAACAAATAATAGCATTCTTGAATACATTTTGCAGTGTAAAAACAGAATCTAAGAATAAAGTCTTTGGAAGAAAAGTTTGTTAAAAATTAAATATTGCAAAATATTATTAAAATTAACTTTTTTTGAGAGAAATTTTGTAACATTTGTAATAAGACTAAAAGAAAATAGAATTAATAAATTATTTCTTTAAATCAAGTAGAATTAAAATGTTACGTTCTGGTATAAGAAGTGTGATAAAAATTCAACATAATTTTTTTCTTTGTTAGAAAGAGAAATAGACATCACACAAAAATAAAGTTGATCATTAGTTTCTTTGCTTTTATGAATAAAAAATTTCATAGAAAAGAATATTAAATTAAATTTATGCAAAAAATATATTAACTTCCAAGTAGCAAGGACAAGTTTCCTAAATTACATCGTGAATTTTGCACAAAAAGTTTGTTTTTGCAATGAAAACATAAAATAATATATCATATTAGGTCCTAACAACAAATCCTTCTGTTTGCATAAGTATGATTGTCTTGATTTAATATAAATTGTCTCAAGGACTTTTAAGTAATAATTGTAATGTGATCCACTTAAAACTGAGGCTACATTTAAATGGAAATTCTGATATTATATGAACTGTATTCAGGATACATCTTATTCTTTTTGTTCATTTTATTTTGAGTCATTTTCAAATTTTTCATTCCACTCAAATTTAATAAATCAATAATAAAAATATAATAAAACAAAACTTAAATATATAAAACCTGACAGAAGCCAGAAATAATGTCAAATTTATTGTCTTCCATTAATATTTTATTCTGTTGCCATGAACTACCATATATACTCACATATCATGTGACTTTTGAAGATCTAATTTTGGGGCTACTTTTAAGGAGGTTGCATCATACATGACATAAAATTAGCATATGTACTTGCTGGCCTTGACTACACCATTGACCAAATTATATATGTATTTACTGTAGTTGAAAAGTATAGCTGTATTTAAAATAAACATGATTTTGATAAAACTGAAGTTTTACTTAATTGTATCCAATAATAATGCATATAATATTCACATATATTATCGTATTATAAAATACAAACATAGTGAATATGCATCTTTTTCATTGCTTACATTTATATGATGTTTAGCTGTTTCTTGTTCAGTTGTTTATGGCTGTACACATTTAAGCAATGAGTATAGCATTACTAACAATACTTTTATTCTCTTTTACTTTTTTAACTTGAAGATGGGATAAAAAGATAGAGGAAAAGAGGTGAGTCTATTGCAATTTTGTCTCTCAAAAAAGGAATTTGCATGATACATGAGATGCATGATAAAATAATTTTTCATGTGAAAATTTGGTGTGGGGGGGGTGGAGTCACATGATATGCAAGATCATGCATTACATGAGTATATACAGTAATTCCTATAAATTTTCTTATATAAAATGTCTGCTAAAAGATTCTTTGAAAATAATGCCACCTATTTATTTCTGTTGAAACTACAAGGAGCACAATGACACTGTTGGTTAGAGCAAGTTTTCACTTATTTTCAACATATTCACCCTCATTGGGAAAATAATAAATAAATAATTATATGTATATACATAAATAATAATACATAATAAATACAGATTAACAATAAAAAATATAATAAAAAAGAATTATAATCAATATATAAAAGTATTATCAAACTATATAATAATTATCAATGTACATTTATTTATATATTTCCTATTGAGTCTATAGTAAGAAGGGAGGTAAATCAACTTAAGTTAGTAAATTTATTTATATTACTTCTCTTAGTCATTTTACTAATCTATACAAATACAAATAAAAAATGTATCTGCATTTAGACAGACTTACTTCCCGAGTAAAATGAACTGTTTAATTAATCAGTTCCTTTAATCCTACATTTCTTTGATTGCAGTCCAATTTGCTAAGGCCTTTCATATGAGGCACTGAGATACCTTTGTCTATTAAGTAACCACCTTGCTTCAAATTGGTCTTGAAATAAACTTTGTCATTGCCATCTTTGTTATTTTGTTGCTAATTTTTTTCTTCCAAGAGATCTTTCCATTTTACCATTTATTAAACACATAAAATTTTTAACACTTAAAGATATTGAGCAAAAAGTGATTTATATAATATCAGGAGCAATCATTGAATCATAGATACCATTGAATGTCTAAAAAATTAATTAAACTATTCATTGGCCTCTGTTTTTGTTGTGAATTCTTTATTTCCACTTTATTGAATCTCAATACACTGCTTCAAGATTTTTGTTTCATTGCACCTCACTACTAAAACTTTCTTACAATTGCCATCATTTTTGATGCCACAGGTACACTAGTATACATATAAAATCCTTACTCTTTAAGCAACACTTGCATTAATTACTTGCCACTGACAATTCCTTGCTTCTTAGTTGTCAATGATTTCTTTAGTAAAACAAATAGTAAGGTATTTCTGTAATAAAATCATTAACAATGGAATTTTAGCAAACATGGACCTTCATACCCACAAAAAATAGGGTGTCAAGAGGAGGGTTTTCCCAAGACACTGCTTTTATTTTAACTAGCTTCATTCTTTATCGTTTTAAAAAGCAATGATTAGAATTGTAATAAAAGCAAAATATATGAAAGTGAATTTATACATTTATAATTATAAACACTATTTATTTATTAGATTGTTCATTTATTATTTATTTATGTTATTGTTTATTGGAATATTTTGTGATGTCAATGAACACTTGTTGCCACATTTGTAATGTCAATGAATACTTGTTGTCACTTTTGAAATGCTCATTGTAGTAGAGACTTTGTAATTGCAGATATAACTATAATAATGCTGTTGAACAATACTAGTGTCAGACGCCTTCAAATATCGCACTAATAGAACTTGTTCGATAATACTTGCTCAAAAAAGTAACCACCAAATAGTAATCTGTATAGTGATCAGTATAGAGAAATAGTGTAGAAATAGTGAATAATATAGAGAATAGTGAACTATATAGTAATAGAGGACATAATAGAAATGATGATCAATTAGACATCACGCTAATTCCCATATATATATATATTTCCTTTACTATCATATGATCTACTTATTCAAAATGGGATCACCCGTGTTTGCTCTCTGGCAATATATTTTCAAACTACAGTGCCTGCAGCAACACTTTACTCCTGTACAACACCTCCCCTTTTGAGATGACTTCCCCTGGAGCCTATATTTCTTCAACTTCAGTTCAATATTCAAATGTTCCATTGCTGTTCTTTTTCTTTTACTGTACCTCCTTGGTTCACTAACTTCTAGTGGACTGGGTACGTCAAACGTGTCATACAATATTTCCATAGGTACCTCTTTTTGTGAACTTACTAAATCAGTGAATCTCCATTTTTAACTGATTAAAGTGTTACTTATGTTCCCACCTTTGTCCCTGTACCATGTATGTCATTTTGCCAATCTGTTTTTTTATAACACCATCTTCCCAGAATTCCTTTCCACGTTGATACACTTTAAGAAATACCTTATCTCCAGGTTTGAACTATCTACATACTGTTATTTCTTGATGCTCTTGCCTCATGTTCTGGTAATAATTTATTAAAAACAAATTTAATCTTCCTGGCGAACATCAACTCCGCAGGCAATATTCCAGACATGGTGTTCGGGTTTGATGTTATTCTGTAAACACTCAGAAATTATTGTTGCATTACTTCATCTGACTCCTCTCCCTCCGACATTTTAGTGTCCTTTTAAACGTATTGACAAACCGTTCAGCTTGTTCATCTGATCTTGGGTAATAAGGAGGAGTTGTAATATGTTCTATTGCTAATGATTTTACAAGAAAACTTAAATTTACTAGACGTGAATTGATATAGTCAGGAACACCGAACCTTGCAAAAATCTTTATCGTTACCACGGTAGTCAGTCTTCTACATTTTAATATTTCTGGCCATTTAGTGTAACTATTGACTACCACTAGATAGTATGCTTCATTTAACGGTCCTGCAAAGTCTATATGTATTCTGGACCATGGCATATCAGTTTTCAGCCAAGGTTGAATTTTGATAGGCAATGACTTTGCTACTAGAGCACAACCTCTGCATGATTTCACTAAATTTCCAATATCTTGATCCATTTTTGGCCAATAGATATAAGAACTCATTAAGAATTTCATTCTAGAAATTCCTGGATGTCCTATGTGAAATTCTTTTAGCATACATCTTTGCAACGATGCTGGTATCTCAATTCTTTCTGCATACATAAGTACATTATTACATAATGAAAATCCATTATTTCCAGTAATATTTTTTCCTTTAAATCTTAACTGTGTCTTCATTTTCATTATAAAGTCAAATTTTTATTTCCTCTAATGTTATGGTTGTTCTCTTACAGTATTGTATAATACATTATTAATTTCATTTTCATCCTCATCACTGCAATTACTGTGTCTTCAAGTGGTTCACAGAATTTTGGTATTAGTCAAGATAATCCATCTGCATAACTTCATTTTTTGGTCTATTCGCTGTATGTGTGGGAACATCCTATTTTGATCTATATATAAACAATAATTGATGATGGTCTGTCTGTAGTATGAATTCTCTAGCATGTATGAATTTATGAAACATTTTCATAGCAAATATGATGACCAGTGTTTCCTTTTCTATCTGGCTGTAGCTTCTTTCAGCTGCAATTAATGATCTTGAAGCATGAGCTATTGGTTTACTTGTTCCATCCTCATATTTGTGTGGTGTCAATGCTCCAATACCCAAATCACTTGTATCTGATGCAACTACAATCTCTAATTTAGGGTCAAACTGAGCTAGTGACAAATCTGATATTAAAACTTTCTTGATCTCTTCGAAAACACTTTAAGATTTATCTGTCCATTTCCATTTCACATCTTTCTTTAGCAGGTTATTCAAGGGTGCTCTTAATTTATGCATGTTTGGTATATATATATATATATATATATATATACATATATATATATATATATATATATATGATAGTAATTAGCAAACCCTAATAATGCTTGTAACTTTGTTACATTTGTTGGAGTGGGCATGTCTTTTATTGCGCTCACCCTTGAAGGATCCGGTTATCTAATGTTTTCATCAATAATTTGTCCTAGATATTTCAGTCTCATCAGACATAAACAGTTCACATTTTCCTTCACTGATCTTAAAAGCATATTCTTTTGAGTCTTACTTTTAATAAGTACATCATCTAAATATGCTTGAGCACAATCCAAACCAGCAAGCATGGTATCCATTATCAATTGGAATATGTTTAGTGCTACCTTTATACCGAAAAGAAATCAGTTGAATTTGTATAACCCTCTATGAGTGTTAACTGTTAATAATTTTGAGCAGTCTTCATCCATGAGTACTTGTAGGTAAGTGTCTGACAGGTCTAATTTAGAAAAAAAAATTACCTCCATTCAACTTGGCAAAAATTTCCTCTGGATTTGGTAACAGGTAGTCATGTTGTTTTAAACTTTCATTTAAACCCATTGAAAAATCAGCACATATGTGGATTTTATTATTCCTTTTTTAACATAGACGGTTGGGGATGCCCATTCAGAATAGTCTATTTTTGATATCACACCTAATTTTTCTAGCCTGTCAAATTCATTATTAATTGGATCTAAAGCTGAAAAGTACACTCCTTTTTGGCTTAAATATCAGTGTTATATTGTCTTTTAAATCAAGCTTAGCTTTTGTGCATGTCCCTAGACCTTCTGAGAAAACTACTGGAAAACTCTTTTTCAGTTCATTTTTCAGTTGCCGTATTAATACCAGAGGTAACAATATTTATCTTGTTGCAAAAAGAGTTAATTAGAAGGTCCCAAAGATCAAACAATACAACCCAGTCAGTAAACAAATTAGCAGTATTCTTTAATACAAACACCATCGCTTTTTTGTTTTTTCCTACAAAAGAAATGTTACAGCTTAATTCACCCAAAAAGTTCAATCTCTTTCCAGAGACTCCATGTGCAGCTTTATCAGAAGTCAATAAACTGGATTTACCCATTTTTCTCCATGTCTGTTTATTTATGATAGTAATATCAGATCCTGTATCTAGTTGTAATTTTATTTTTACATCATTAATTTGCAAATTTCCTCTTTTGAGATATCTTGTTAATTTCCCTTTTAGGCTTCTTATCGTTATGATCTACTTCTTCAAAATGGGATCATCTGTGTTTGCTCTCTGGCGATCTATGTTCAAACTACAGTGTTGGCAGTGACACTTTACTCCTATACAACAGAATGTTTGGCAAAATACCAACTGATTGACAATTGATTCAAACTTTATAAAATGGTAAAAATAAGGATTTCCTTGTAGTTAGTTCACATATTTTGATAATTTAGTAAATGTTTATAAATTTATGAATGAAAAATTATTTTCATATTTATTTCTTTATAAACTGGTAAATGGTAAATATTACATTACTTTAGTGATCTTAAAGCAATTATATTAGTTTTTAGAATGTTGTAAATATAAAATTACTTTTCCACAAACTAATATATGTTTAACATTTTTGTTGTAAATTCTCAAGAACAAAAAAATGTATAAATTCACTTTCATCATATGTTTAGGTTTTATCACAATTATAATTATGTAGTCAGACTATTGTCTTTAACTTTGTTGTTGTTATTACAATATTTCATTCATTGTGTCTTATTAAAAGGGAAAACAGAGAACATCAAACCTCTTATCTGGAGTAATTTGAATGGTGCAAACAAAAAAAAACACAAGACTCTTACACTTGTGTAAAATTTGCAAAGAAACAAACATTTATTATAATGACAAGAATATTTTTCCCAATACACAAATTGTACAAATTACAATACAGACCTTTCACAAAATTTCCCTTGTGCACCACAAATTATCAATGTAGGTTTACTAAGCTTTCAAATACAAATCAGTTTTCTCTTAGAAAAATACAGTTCATATAAAGCAATTGCTAAGCAACTAAAGAAATTTACTTACTTTGAAAAGTTCACAATCCAAAATGTTGCCGGTTCAAAGGTTGAAAGTTGAAATTTGAAGGTGAAAATTAAAGTTCAAAGGTGGGGTGAGAAAAGGTTGACTTACCTCGGTGAAGCTGCTTTTCTGGGTCTTTTTGATGAATGTTTAGATTTTTGGAACAGGAACCCTCAAATCTGAGATAAACTCTCACAAATCTATGAAAGTCATTCATATTATGAGAATTTAGAAGATGCTTCTTCTTCTTCCATTTTCTTTGTCAGTAATAGTAGTAGTCTTTTATCATCTCAATGTGTAATCTGTTTCTTTCTTCAGCAAAAATAAACTGTACACAGTGATTCAGTCAAGCCTTTCTGCCTAACAACAGCCTTTCACCTGAGTGGCCTAATCTCTTCTCAGAAGCAGCCTTTATATGCCAAGACAGTCAAACCTTTCTGTCTGACAGCCTTTTGTTAGCATGTCCTTACCCCTTCTCAGCAGCAGCAGCCTTTTTTCTGAGTGTGGTCTACCCTTTTCCTACCACTGCAGTCAAAATTTTCCTTCATCTACAGAAGACACATGGATCAAAACCAACTTAGAAACCAATTTCTTAGGATGCCTATATTTTTTTATCACCATTGGTTAAAAAATTTAGTCACCATCATCCAATCAAATTATGCCAGTTTTCAATTAAAATTTAGCATGTTTTTAAAAGCATCAAAGTTAGACCTAACCTGTTAAATCTTTGCCATAGAAAGTTTAAACCAGCTGGCTTTATTTTGGCAGGTTTTTATAACATCAATTTGGAGACTATTTTTTTTATAAATCTTTACACATTCTTTTTATATATATAAACCATTTGCCTCCATTTTGACAGTTGCTTTTTCAAAGAAGCCATGTTAATAAATTTCTAATTTTCTTAATTAGTTTTAATACAATTTCATATTAATTTTTTTTATTAAAATAGTTTCTATATTAATTTTTATATAATTCCAATATTTTAATTATTTTGTCTCATACAATTTTAATATTATCATTTTTATTAAAATAATTTTTATACTCTGGTCTCCTTTAGGTATTTTTCAATTCAAAAAAACATTCAGGGAATTTCAAACTGAACCCTTTATTTAATATATTAATTCATTTAAAGCATTGATTTCTGAATTTGCTAACAGTAATTATGAGTTCAATACTTGGTCTGGGTAGTGAAAATTTAAACTTGGTGGAAACAGTGAGTAATTACTAAGCAGTACTAAATAAGAATAAGACAAGATATCCCTAGACATAGAGAGTCAAACAATCTGCCCCCACAGATTAACACTCTAGGTCAAAACATTTGTGGCAGATGTTCAACCTTTTTACTAGAAATGTATGCATTGATAAACCTGTCAGCAACCCCATGTTCATCTTTTGGGAACACATAGAAAAATAGTGGGAATACCAAGGGTCTCATTCTCTCTCTTTCATTTTATGCTGAGATAGAGGTAGAACACTAAAATTAACGCTCAGTGTAATAGATGCACATGGCTTAGACAATACACCTCACTCACTCTTTAATTCATTAACAAAGTAAGTTTCACTTCTTTATTTCTTTTTACAGAGATGATCTTTAAAACATTCCTTGGAATTAGCGTTTTCTTTCAGGAACTATCTTTGAAACTTTCTCTACATGAAAAAGTTCCCAATAAAATTAAAATGTTCTCTCTCCTTTTGTTTCACTCTCTTGTTTATTTATTTTCTGAACCAATTCAACACTTTTAGCTTTTGTTCATCAACACACAAGACTCTCAACATCAAATGATGACCCTAAACCTAATAATAACACTCTTCATTAGCACTATTATTTTATTACATCTTATTATTGATAATTTTTATCACAGCACTCTTGGTCAATACACTTTTCCATTATGACTATTATTTTATTACTAGTATTATTCCCTCTTATTGTTGTTACAGTTTATCCCAACATTCTGGATTGATATAGTCTTTATTATTATTTTATTACATCTTATTATTGCTACTTTTTATCACAGCACTCTTGGTCAATACACTTTTCCATTATGACTATTATTTTATTACTAGTATTATTCCCTCTTATTGTTGTTACAGTTTATCCCAACATTCTGGATTGATATAGTTTTTATTATTATTTTATTACATCTTATTATTGCTACTTTTTATCACAGCACTCTTGGTCAATACACTTTTCCATTATGACTATTATTTTATTACTAGTATCTCTATTGGGTTTCTTTTTCCTTCTAAAGTCTATTTCAACTCTATACTTCTAACATCTCTGCCTAAAACTCAGAACTTTTATTTACTATTGATTTTTTTCTCAATAGGAGTAGACAGGTTTGCCTATCATCCAGTTCACACTCCTCCTTGGTCTTTTGAACAGTAGTAGGGGTTTATTCCTTGTTTAAGATTAGGTTTAAAATTCTTTCTAAAGCATTTTCATTCTCTTTCACTTCTGGTGATCCCTTGCATCTTTGTGGCATTATCTCCTTGCTTGAGGTGATGTATCTTACTTTGTAACCCTCTACCTCCAATGGCTCTTGGGCCTTCTACAGGGTCAACATCATTGCAAAAAAAAAATCATTTTATTACAATACCCTGTGTTATTTTATTACTGCTTTTTCTTCACGTTATTATTGTTGATTTTTTTTTATTACAATAACCTGGGTTATACACACTTGAAACAGAAAAGTAAATAAGATAAAATTAAAATTAAGTAAGAAGTAAGTTTTAATTAAACTTGAACTCAGTATTCCACATTGCATGTTCCAGTCTTTCATCAATGTTCACTTAAGTACTTCAGCCATAGAGACACTTTGATGATTAAGCTGAGCACCAATCATCAGTAGTCATTTGGCCACTCCCTCTATTTCCAATTTCTTCTTAATTCTTTTATACCATTTTTACTTTTACTATCAAGTAATAGTAGTCTTAAATTAGCAAAAATGACCTAATGAATCAGAAAAGAGGAGGTGGCACATCCAGGAAAATGTACAGACACACACAGAATTGAATATACACACAGGTGCATATATACAAAGGCATAAATGTTTAGTAGTATAAGTTGAAGGTACAATCAAAGACTCAGCTTATGGTGGTAGGTTAGGGTACATTTAAGAACACCCTATCATTTGCAATAGCTTTTAGTTCAGCCAGTATTTCATTCAACCTGTTGTTGAGAGACACCACCTCTGGCAGTTTTTATCCCATTTAATACCTATGTTTCATTTTTTTTTTACTTACTTAACCTATTTAAACCCTACCAACTCTCTAACACTTTCTCTCATTTTTACCTAAACTTTCTTTGTTCTTCAGCCTAAACTCTGCTTTCTTTTCCTTCTCTTTCTACTCTCTCTCTATCCTTTCCATCTCTAAATTTCTTACTTTCCTTCCCATTCTCACAAATATTGCCTTTCTTTCTTTCTTTATATATATATATATATATATATATATATATATATATATATGAATGGATGTATACATGTATTTTTTCAAAACTTATTCCTTTTTGTTTTCATTTCTGTAATGTCTTTCTTGTTTCTCTCTAATCATATTTTCATCTACCTCTTTCTTTTTTCAAGCTTTTTTCCCCTTTTATATTCATTTTTTTTTCTTTTATAGCTTTCCTTTCCTCTTTATTTCCTTCCTCACTTCCATCTTCCAAACACATTTTATGTCTTTCTACTTTTCAACAATATATTTTCTTCATATTTTTCACATCATTCTCTCCATTTAGTCTCAGCATGTCTAATATATTTTCTTCATTTATTTCCAAACATCTTCTTCATTTAACTTCCCTATTACTTGCTTTTCCATTCATTTTTTTTTTTTACTTTTCAATGGTTTCTTTAATTCTTCCTTCAAAAACTTATCATATTTTTTCTTTCAATTCAATTCTTTTTTATTTCTTCTCATTCTTCTTTACTATTTCTCTTTCTTTCATCACTGTCTTTTCTTTTCTTGTTCTTTCCACTGACTTTCTATATTTCATTTTTTCAATTCAATTCTTTTTTATTTCTTCTCATTCTTTCCACTCTGCTTCTTCTTTTCTTATCATTCCACTGACTTTCTAGATGTCAATTTTTCAATTCTCTCCTTTTTTATTTCTTTTCATTCTTCTTTCTTATTTCTCTTTCTTTCCACAGTCTTTTCTTTTATTCTTCTTTCCACTGACTTTCCATATTTCATTCTTTCAATTCTATCATTTTTTTTATTTATTCTCATTCTTCTTTCCTACTTCTATTTCCTTCTACATAATTAATTTATATAATAATTTAAAAAACAAATGCTCAGAATTATTATGTTTTCTAATCTGAGAGACAAATATGTATAACAAATTTAAGACAACAAACACCAAAACTTATTTCATAGACACATCTAAAGATTAACTATGACATCATTATTTTATTATTATTATTATTATAATCATTAGTAATAATTTTGTTGAAAGATCACAACTATATCACTATTTTGATGGTAAGTCTTCATACTAGCTACATTCCTTAGTTCCAGTAGTTCAGTCATTTACAGCAAAGACATCATGTCACTTACACTGGATTGAAATAATCTTCATTCACTTTGTATTTCATTGAGAAGGAATGGGACTCTCTTCTGTCATCTTGCCTTCTAGTCAAATCTGATCTTCAAAATTGTAAATGCAATGTCAATTGTTATATTCTGTCTTCATAATTTCTGTTCTTTTTATTGCCTTCTCTCCTTAATAATGTTTTTCTTTTACTGATATTCTTTCACATTCAGTAACCCTTTGCATCTTTGTGGCATTATTGCCATGCTTGGGGTGAAATGATTAAAAACAAGAGAAATCTGTAAAACACGTAGATATTTTTTGAGAGATAGTAATATCTATGTAATGATTTGTATCTTTTATCTTCTTATGTTTTCCTAACTTTATTCATTTCACTCTCCTTTAGGCCCATCTTGTTTTGTTGTGAGGCCGACTGAAGCTCAAGGATGCAACGACAGTCTATTTTATTGGTTTGGAACAAAAGTTTACAGCTTCTAAACACATGATTTCATTTCAGATCTGACTAAAAATTATGGTATGTACACCTATTCTGAAAGGATACATTACAACATGTCTTTCCACACAATTCATTTGGGGATTGTGAATTTTAAATGCTTTTATGTTGAAAGTGAACATTGAGGAAAATGAGATGCATTTTTTTATGTGAAACTTTTTTTTATTTCAGGAAAGGAAAGAAATGTTGTACAAACAGCAAAAAAGATATGTGATATTTATGGAATTGGTGCCATAGCTGAGGTTACTGATAGTGATTTGCTGGGTTCAGAAGCAGAAAATTTGATCTGGAAGATTGAATTTGTTCTGCCAAGCCTGCAGTTGTTGATGATGACAAAATCAAAATTCTGATTAAAAGTGATTCAGGTCTTATGACATCATACACAGCAGAGAGATTGCACAGATCTCATATGAGCATTGAAAACACTTGGATATGCCAATTTCAATGATGTCTGGATGGACTCCATTTCCATCTGCAATTCTCTGCTCAAATGCAACAAAAATTATTCATTTTTGAAAAGAGCAATCACAGGTCATTAAAACAGGATTGTTTCCAACAATGGGAAAAATGTGCTTTACAACAGTGTGGAATTAAAAAGTTCCTGAGGAAATCAAAATGCCTGCACCCAAAGATGGTGGTGCTGTATATCTGGTGGTATTTGGAAAGGAATTATGTATCATGAGCTCTTTTTGCAAAATCAGACAATTACTCTTTCTAGTTGGACTGATTAAAATTAATAAAAAGCATCCAGAATTGGAAAATCAGAAGAGTGTTATCTTCCATTAGGACAATGCCAGAACTTGTGTCTCAGCAGATCCAGTAGAAATTGGTACAATTAGGTTGGGATATCCTATGACACTCACTGTACCCACCTGACCATATAACTTTGGATTATTTGTTTGTTGCAGCTGGTATATTGGGCCACAAACAGATATTGAATGATGGAAGACAACAACAAAAAAAACTAAGACTTGAATAAAAATAAATATATTGCCAAGTTTGTTGTTAAAGGAAAAAAAAATACATTGATAAAATATGACAGTTCACTAGGCAAAAGATCTCTGCATATTCATGTAGAATATGAGAAGGTCACTGTCCTGAAAAGGACAGTATTATAGTGTGGTGTAGTGTGTTGTCCTGAAAAGGACAGTTTTGTAGTATGGTGAAGAGCATTGTCCTGAAAAGGACAGTTTTTTAGTGTGGTGAAGAGTGTTGTCCTGAAAAGGACAGTTTTGTAGTGTGGTGAAGAGTGTTGTCCTGAAAAGGACAGTTTTGTAGTGTGGTGTAGTGTGTTGTCCTGAAAAGGACAGTTGGGTAGTGTGGTGAAGAGCGTTGTCCTGAAAAGGACAGTTTTGTAATGTGGAGAAGAGCATTGTCCTGAAAAGGACAGTTTTGTAGTGTGGTGTAATGTGTTGTTCTGAAAAGGGAAGTTTTGTAGTGCTGTCCTGTAAAATAAGGTTTATCAGATATTGTTGCTGCTGGTGAGGGCCAGCTGTAACTGCCACTGCTGAGGACTTGCTGCAACTGCTGCTGTGGGTCAGTTTGATCACAGGCATCTTGGCAGCAAATGGCATTTTTTGTTTGTTTTTGAGACCTTTTTTATGCTGAACCAGCTATACAACCATAGCCGGTTCTTTTAGGTGAAGTTTCTTCTTCCAGTTGTTTTTTTAAAATGTGGGAATACCAAGAGGATACAGTTTATTTTAATCCCTACAAAATTCTCTTAATGGGAAGAACTACAATTCTGTGGAAGTCTATAAAAATCACTTAGACTAACTCATCACCCAGAAACATTCCAAGTTCTGGGAAGATGGAACCATGAAGCTGCCTCAAAGATGGCAAAAGGTAATGCAACAAAATTGCATATATGTGGTTGAATAAATCTATAATAATAAATTTACTAAATTGTCACTTTTAAAAATACTAAAACTTCAGTTGTAAACCAATACAATATAGCAGAATTTGCAAGTGTATTCTGGATAATTAATAATTAAAGAGAAAAGATAACTGTTATTATTATTATAACATCTTTCATAAGATTTTTAGTCATTTATTTTTTTTACATCACATAATCACTTAAGTGATTAGTATTGTGTATGTTGCAACCATTTCAAGTATAGAAAATCTCTGTATCAGTCTCTCAAAAATCTATTGCACTTATTTCAATGCAACTATTCTGTAGAGCTACTCTTGACAATGAAACTGTATCCTGAACATAAGATTATACTGGCAAATCTCTCTGAATAGGAGACTTGCATTTTTCACCCACATACAATATGTTTCCTATTTTTTTTTAAATCCCAGTGTTTGTTTGCATGCAGTAACTTCTTTACTGATAATCTACTAATGTGTTAACTCCTGCAAGATTCCATGTCATGATTAATGATTAAACCAGTCATGATCCCCAATTCCAAAAGGTCTGAGTACACAAGCACCACAGACTCTGTTCTACTGCTTTTTCATGGGGAGATTTTGTAGATAATCCTTTCTTTTTACTTGTTCCAAATCAAGAATTAATCTCTCTGGATGACCAGGTAATACTGTTCACATATTCCTTCCCAGATAATATTGTCTTTATATTTTGTTCCAGATAATGTTGCCAACATTTCTTCTTAATATAAGCTCTCATGTATTTATTACTGTTGGTAAAATCAGTGTGCTGTAGTAGGACTACATTGCAAGGTAGTTATCAAGCTTTTTCAATATTCTTTTACTTATTTTCATACCATTTTCTTCTTCTACATTTACTTGTAGAAAATTAGAACTTTCAGTGATGTGAATAAAGCCATACTTTGCATCTAAATCACTAAAAGCAGAACTTGTAAAATGTTCACTATTTCTTCCGACAACATTATCTCCTGAGCTGACCAAGCATAGAAATGAATACAATATGGAAACTAGTAATAAGGAGTGCCAGAGAAAGCAATAATAACAACAAAAATTGCAATATGAGCTCTGGTAAAAACATAAATTGATAACAGTAAAAAATTGCAATATGAGCTCTGGTTAAAAATGATACTGAAGATATTAGGTTTATAATACCCAGAAATTCATACACAGATGTCCTCAAGGACACATGGCACAGTGGATAAAGGTGTTAGTTAGATCCAGTGACAGGAGTCACAAAGAGTGTGAGTTCAATACCCGGTTAAGGCAAAAAATGGTTGCTGAAGACATTAGGTTTATAATAGGCAGTGGAGAACTTTCAGAGGAAAATTAACAGGAGATAACTGATAACTGACATCCATTAAACATGGCATGTGGAACTAGAACAGTCTACTCAGTTTGACATTCTGACCACTTAAATAAGGCCAGAGTGTAAAACAGCCAAAACGTTGCAATAAATATGGTGACAAAGATGAGGACAATAGTCCAAATAATGTAAATAGTGAACATTATTTGAAATAAACCTTCTGGCATAAATTATTGCTTATTAAATTGGCACTGGTTACAGAATCAAGATGGACTATTTTCTGCTGACATGAAAAGTAGTCAATGACAACTAAGCATTGATGTGATATCTGAGTAAATAAATAAGTCTTAAATGTTTGTCATGGTCTATCAGTAATGGTGTTGATTTCAACAGTTCATCATGGACTACAGTAGCTGTAGTTTCCAAGATATTTTTTTATTTAAAATGCCAATGACAAGTCTATCAAAGATTTACTCTTGCTTACTCTCAAATCCTTCAAGTTTATATCAATCAACTACACAATGTGTTAAACTCTAAGATGGAATTTTGCATGTTCATGAATAACATTTTTCCACAGTAAGAAGTAGGAGTTGAATTTTGGTTAGATAACTTCTCACAAAGTTTCATCTTCACCCTCAGCAAATTTGAAAGACTGAAAAATGCTTTCGACCCCTACACTTATTGGATAAATTAGAATATTCATCTGCACTGCATCATTTTCATCTACAAAGATGAAGTCATAAATCTGGAAAAAATCTTCTCTTCTATTCTGGCCACTTAGATGGTTCTGTTGCAGTTATTACCAATTTTGTTAGTGGGAGTACTAATTGTTGAATAGATATATTTTATTGCCTAAGCAAACCAAATAGAAAGAATAAAAAAGGTGTGAATGAAGGTGTTTGTATATAGAGATGTTCTTTTACATGTGTGTGTGCAAAGTTCATATGAAAGATTGTGAGTCACTTACTTTTTGAGAAGAGTTTTTTGTTGGTTTGGTAGAATTATTATCCACACATGCACACACATATGTGTGTGTGTGTCTGTGTCTGTGTGTGCGCGCACATGTGTGTGTGTGTGTAGTTAAGTGAACTTAGGGCATTTGTATGCTGTGTATTATGCTCTGTTGTGTTCAATATGACATCCATCTACTGAGGACTGAAAAGTCACTTAGCAGGAAATGAGACTTGTCTTATCTTTATGACTTCCTGTGAGTAAAAAAAAACCCCAAAAAACAGACTTTTGCTCATTTTTCTTTATATACTGTTTGGCAACATCATCTAGTAGTCATTAGCAGAAGTTCTTTGGTGGACAAGTAGTGTAATTCCACTGGTTTGTAAATTTGAAAGTTTCTCATGGAGTCATTTTAAACATCATGTCAGAGACCTTTTCTTTATTTTCTCAATGCTATGGCTCACAACTTTGAACCCCAATAAATAAATCAAATTGTTTTAAACAATATGTTTTTTGTTTTAACTTCTGTTTTCTTTTACTTTTGACACTATATTTTATGGTATGGCTAATCAAGGTCAAAGAATGTGATAAAGCACTATGTAGGAATTCAATATTTTATTTACAATATGACTGAACTCAGTACTACCAAGTCTGCTACCAAATACAGGAGACTTATGCATTTTGGTTCATGCTATTGTCAACCCTACTCTGTACAGAAGTTCATGATTCACCTGCATTTGACTAAAAATATTGAAAATAACTAAGTAATCTTGTAGGACTAAAACTGAAAATTTTCACCTCATTAGCAACTCTGTTGCCACCAAGTGGTGTCATGAACAAGGAAATCTCCTCCCTGAGGAATTTGAAAACTTGAACTCACAAAAACAACAAAGGTATTATTGATAACTAGCAGTAGAGCCTGGCGTTGCCCGGGGATGTAACAGTAAGAGATAGATCAAGTATCGACCATCATAAAGACTGAAAAATAAAATTGACAAAGATTATTGTTTAAGGTTGACAGACATGCATGTCTTAATTAGTTTTCTTTTTTGTTTTTTGTGTTTTTTTTACAAATTGGTCAAACCCAAACTCAAACAAAAACATTGTTTTCAATCGTTATGAGTCTATCAATTGAGTAGAATTTTATTATAAACAATTGTCTTGTAAATGGAATTTTTAAAGCATTCTGAATGTAAAAATAAAGAAAAAAGTGTGCAAGACAATAAGAAACACTACCTGCCAAAAAAAAAAAGTGAAGTTTTGTTGAAATCGGTTGAAAAATGTAGGAAATCCGATCCCATATATAAATGAACACAGACACACACACACACAAACAACCTGGGTTTTATAATAAGTATAACTCGATATGAGTTGTCTCCCTTTCATTCTCGCAATGACTCTTAATCGTGTTTTCAATTGATTTCATGCAAAAACAATTGTGTTTTTCCAATTTTGGGGGCTGTCAGAACCACCGCAAGGTAATTTTATGTAGTCCTGTGAAGTTTTGTTGAAATCAGTTGAAAAATGTAGGAAATCCGATACAATATATAAACGTACAGACACACACAATCTGCGTTTTGTAATAAGTAAGATGAATAATCTAAGGGAGATAACTGGTATTATTATAAATATAAATATACCCAATCCACTATCTTTCCTTCCTCCCTGCTTTTTACTGTGTCCTGTTCTTTCTTTTTTTAAGATAATTATATGAGACTGCATTTTTCATACATAGCCTAATCATTTATTCACTTCCAGATTTTATCAAGTCAATGTTGGCTAAATCTAGGGTATGTGGTTTCTTGTCTTTCTTCATAAGTTCAATCATTTTGCCAGGATACAATGTCTCCTATTTGGTTGTATATTTATCTAACTTCCTTTTATTAAGTTTAGGTGAGTTTACTTCCTTGTTTATGTTGATGCATCTGCCAATATCATTTATAGCCTTATTCTGCACATAGTAGTTTTGAGGTCACCTTCCAGGACAGCACTCAGGGCTTCTAGGTCTTTTAACTTTTTGAGGTGTCACCAAGTACAAAATTTACTTTGGTATCTCTGAGAGTGAACCTAGTACATATTGGGGTCACTACAGATAAACTCTTCTTGTAACAAAGTTCCTGACATATATTATATTTGATTCAGACTTCTGGTATTTACTTGTGAGAATCACATACAACACATACATCAGAAGTGATATTTATTCATTTCACCAGAAAGCAGCTGTGACACATGATCCATTTTAATGTGAGTACCCATGCACATATGTGTGGACACAGACAAAAATCAAGTACTCTCTCCTTTGAATACAATTAGGTGTTGCCTAGATAGCAAGAGCATGCTGGAACTAACATTTGCTTCTTTGAAATGAATTAGATAATTTTTGTTCTTTCTCCACTATGTGTATAGGAAGCTACACTAAAAATGGCCTTGTGCCATGTTATGCTGAAGTGAAAAAGCATATAAATACAATAAGTATTTTTAAAAGTCTTCTATTCAAGCCATTCTTTAAATATGTGTGTTATTTTGTCACTGTAGCTGGAAAAGGCATTCTTTTATATTGTAAATATGCCACAAGGTCTGGGAAGCCATCAACCTCTGAAATTGTTCTGCATGACATTTTTGGCTGACTGAAAGTAAATGCCTTAATAGCCACCTGGAATTTGAACTCAGCTCCCTGATTTCAATTTCTTTACTGGTATCTGTTACCCTAACCCTGCACATCCATGTGCATGACATTTATATATAAATTACATGCATATAGACATTATACAGATACACATATATTTGCATATTACACATATATTTGCACATTACATACATACAAGAAGATGCTGAAATGGTCCCAACCTGAATCATTTACTAAAATTTCACTGTTATCTTATCACTGTACCAAGAAAGAGTATTCTTTTACATTATAAAGTGACATGTTGCAGGATCCTTGCAATTTTTTCTAATTCATTTCGGATTATTAACTGAACCAAGTCAATAGAAAGTGCAGAATTTTCAAGTATTGAACTCTGATCTATCATGATGTTCTTGTTCCTGCAGTAGAAAGCCCCCCACCCCCAAGGAAATCTATGAGTGTTTTATACAGACATTATTTGACAAGTGTCTATCATTACTCAATTATGAAAGAATATTAACTTTCAGATTTTGAGAACCAAGATGCAACAAGGTCTGGAAGGTGTTAAATTCTGAAATTATTGGTCATGGTCTTAACCTAATTTAAGCCAAAAGAATTTCTATAACACTAAAGATATTCAGGGAATGTATTATTTATATTCAGGGAATGTATTATTTATGTTTAATGTTTATAATTCCTGAGCATTTGGGTATACAAAAGCAGTTAGCCAAAAGTATGCCAAAATATTTGAATACTAACCAGAAACAATATCAAGTAGGCACCTATAAGTTGATTTTGCAGCATATTAAATGATCTAGTACTAAATTAAGTGAGTGACTTTTCATTGTTAATATCATATCACTATGACTTGAAGACCAAACTACGGTCCATGCAGTGTTGACACTGAGGTTCTTGATGGCCAAAGAAATTCAAAACCCAGAAGTCATAGAAATGATTTTTGAGATAAGGAAAATATTTTGGTAATTGACAATCTTAAAAATAATTAAACAGTTAACGCAGAATTCTTCTCTAACTTGCTTTGCTAATTAAAGGTGATGTTGAAAACAAAACATCAAGAGATACTGCAAAAAGGTGTTCTCTTTTTACAGGACAATGCACCTGCTTACAAGGTTGACAAGACATTGGATGTTTTGGAAAATTTGTGGTTTGAATGTAATGATGCTCAAATCTTATTCACTAAGTATTACTTCCCCTGTTTCTTGTTTACATACCTTTTAAGGGTTTTAAAAAAGTAGAAAATATTTAAATGGTTCAAAGGTAACAGTACTTCAATGACTAATCAAGAATTAAAGAAACTTGAAAAGTGATGCATCAAGTGCGTACACCTGTGAGATAAATATGGGGAATAGCATTTATGTTTTCAGTGATCTAGATCATTCCCATTTTGGTTAGACAGAGGAAATTTCAGCACCCCCTTTATGCACCCTTATTTTGTTGTACTCTTATAGTTATTTACAAAGTTTATCTCCCTTGCACAAGAATAACTTCAGAGGGCACCTAGTAAGGATCAAACAACAAACTGGTTCTGCAAAATGAATTTACTAATCACCATAATTGGTATTTACTAAGTTTAGCTTTAATATCGAACAAGGCAGGTTTGAGAAAAAATGGAGGCTATTGAAAAGGAAAACTTATCAAGAAAATCAGCATTTAAAATCAACTTCTGACAAAAATGGCAAATATATAACTACATTACTAATGAGACAAGCTACAATATTTACTAAGCTTAGTCTAGTAAAAGATCACAGCAGTTGGGCACCCAGTTAGGATCAAACTCACTACACCAGCAAATAGTCAACAAATAGTTTAACTTGGTGAATTTGATCTGATGGGGAGTTGGTTGGAGTAAAAAAACAAATTAGACACTTGTTTGGAGAAATGAACAAAGATTTATTTTCATTTACAAGATATGAAAATGTCTCTGGTAAGTTGTATAGTGTAGTGTTCGAATGTATGGTGTACAAGGTGTGAAATAATACATAAAAAAGGTGTATGCTTAACCTGGTTGACTGCTTGTTAGATATAGGCTTGGGCTTGTCATGTTGATAGTAGAATCTGTTCATTTTCATAGCCTAATGGTCAAACGGGCAGTTAGCCATACTCTGGGTAGCCTCTATAGTTAGCATGGGTGTGTGAAGTCTCTCTCTCTCTGTTCTCTGTCTCCTGTCCAGCTTCTCTTATAGCCTATATAAGGGAAATGCATGAACATAGTTGAAGACATCTGTGGCAAGTGAGAGTCGTGTTGATAATGGCCAGCACTCTGGTATATTTATGTTTGTTTTAAAATTTGTTTTGAGTAGACTGCAACATCTATGTGACTTTAGTTGATGAAAATTGGTGTGTAGTTAGAGATATATCTTTTCTAATAATTGTATAAATTTGACTTTAATTTGTTGCTCTTTGTGTAAATTGTGTTTTTCTGCTGCAAATTATTATATTGAACCAAAAAGCTAATAACAATGATCACTGATACAATGACTGGGAGCTATATGCAAATATATATATATAGAGAGAGAGAGTTTGATCTTAAAGAAAAAAAAAGCAGCTAGGAAGGAAAGATAGTATAGTTTAACTGGGGCAAGAAATTACATGTTAATTTTAATACCTCCATTTAACCATCTGAGAGAACCTTTTTTACCTTCCATCAGCATGACTGATGCTAACCTCCAGTGACTCCTTGTGACTTCTCAGGCTAAAGCAGAAAGATTACATTGAATCAATTGCTAGGTCTACTGTTAGGAGAGTTGGTTTACTATGTCATGTTAGATCATTTTTTTTCAGAATTTATCTTACACATTTATAAGTCTACTGTTTTGCCATGCATTGAATATTGATACCACATCTGATCTGGTGATTTTGTTATCTATTTAGAGATTCTTAATAAAATACAAAGAATAACCTTCAATGTTATTGGTCCTAACCTGGCATCTTGGCTTCAGTCACTTCCCTGCCAGTGTAACATAGCTTCCCTGTGCCATTTTTATAAATACATTCATGGTAATTGTTCTGATGAGTTTTGCCCTTTGGTACCCCAACTTTACATATTTAAGTGTACCAATAGATTAGTGACAAGGTCGCATCATTTTAAAGTTGAAATAGTTGTAACCGTAGGTTCTATGCTAGCAATTTCTCTTGCACTTGTTGCTCATGGAACTCTCTTTCAGTTTCTTGCTTCCTAGTTAACTTTGATCTCAAAAATCTAAGAGTCAGTTTTCATAATGTTGACCTGGTTTGGTAGCTGATTTGAACATCCAGGTAACTATGGTGTTGAGCCTTCAAATAGAATTTTGAAGGTTGAATTTTAAGACAAACAAGTCTCCTCCCTTGGTAAATTGGTGCAACACATTCTTCCTACTCCCATTCTCTCTAGGTCTCCTTGTGTTAGAGTAAACTAAACTTACTAAAGATCTATCTAACTATTGTCTGTTTTCTTAATTGCTGTTCTTGCATTGTTCTCTCTCTTTAATAATGTTTTCTGTTTCTCATAGTTTCACACACTCAGTAATTCCTTGCATCTTAGTGTAATTTTTGCCTTGGTTGGGGTGAAATGATTATAAAAATTTTGGGTTTGATTATATTAATAATAGCCTGGAGGGGGTTGTCAGGTTATCTTGCCCTAGATGCACCACTGTTGCTATAACTTCAGTACATGTGCTGCCCCTACAACTCTAATAGGTTACAGGACTTGTGATCATGATATTAATAATATTATCTGTTATCACCCTTAATTATCAGAAATAAATTTGTTATTGTGAGTTCAATAATATTGTAAATAAAATATCGAATGTCTAAATATTGTCTTGTATCCTTGCTCAATATTGCATAATGATAATAGACTTCTATTTTTATAATCCTATCAATGTTAATTACTTTTCACATTGCTTGAGTTAAAATTTAAAAAAAGAATGATAAAATTAATCAAAAATTGAAGAATAATAAACATTTTTTTTCTGTACACTGTCTGCTTCCATAGAAAGTTGCACCTCATTTGCACTAACTTAGCTGATCAAATTGTATATTAAGACGCTGCCTGGTGATAAAAATGAAGCTTTCTTTGTAGAAGCAATAATAGTTATAATCTTTACATATAATGACAGCTACATGTCTTGATGTCAAGTCAATTTGAAGAAGTCTTTCAACTTACTTCATGCCTTAACAAGACCCCAGTCAGCATACATTCTCTGATGATTAAGGATATATATATCCAATATATTTAGATTTTCACAATGTAATGCCACTTGGCCTGCCTTTCCCAAACCCCTTTCTTTTTTCTCCTCACTATCCTTCTCATACTTCCATTAAATTTCCCTTCACTCTTTCATGACTCTTTCTTACTATTTTTATTTTCATCCTTGCACTTTTCTCCTTTCTTTCTTTCTTTCTTTCTTTCTTTCTTTCTTTCTTTCTTTCTTTCTACTTCATTAATTTCTTAGTCTTTCCTCAATACGAGTTTTTCCTTTCTTTCATCTTTTTCTTTGGTTTCTTCCAAGAAAACTTTACAATTCCCTCTTCTTTCTCTCTCAAACTTCTTTCCATCTTCACTTTCAGTTTCTTTCTTTCCTTCTTTTCTTCCATTTCTTTTTTCTGAGATTTTTTTCCCTTCATTTTTCTTTATTCCTTCACATTCCCTTTCTCCTTATTTCCTTCATTGTTTTCACTTTCCTTTTTTTGCTTCTTTCCTTCACTCTTTTCACTTTTCTTTTTCCTTCTTTTCTTCATTTTTTTCTCTTTCCCTTATCTTTCTTTCCCTCATTCTTTTCACTGCCGCTTTCTTTCTCTTCCTACTTTTCATTTTCTTTCTATTTCTTTTCACTTTATTTCCCTCCTCCTTCTTTTCACTTTATTTTTGTGTTACTTCATATCACTTTCTTTTTAACACTTTCTTTCCTTCTTAACCTTTTTTGACTTTCTTTTTCTCTTTCTTATTTTCGTTTTCTTTCTTTTTCTTTCTTTCTTTCTTTCTGTCTTCTCAGTAAAACTTTCACCTGAGCTTGAACACCTAGCACTGTTAAGAAATACATAGCTATCTCAGCCACATGGTAAATACTTCTTTCTTATTCTTATTTTCCTCATTTTCCACAATGACTAAAATCTTCAATTAAGAAAGAGGAAATCTTTCATATTTCTCTAAATACTAAATTCCAAACAAACAACTGAATTTTGGTTTTCTTTGAACAAAAGTTTATCTCATTTACTTACCTGAATTTCATGAGATGAACTAAGTTTCATTGTCTTCAATTTTTTTAGTTGTCAGTTTAGCAGATTTTCTTAATGTTTACTGACAGTAAGTATGGTACAAGGCTAACTGAAGAGAGGAAGATTTTATTTCTGTGTGAATTTCTGGAAATTTCAAACTGAACCCTTTATTTAATCTACAGGGCTAGATTGTTCTCATTTCTCTGTATATGTCTAAGGGAGATAACTTGTCTTGTTCTTATTTAGTAAGAAGTAAGAACATTTAATTGCTCAGTTATTGCTCACCTTGTTTTCACTGAGTTTAAGTAAACATTGCCTGGACCAGGGATTGAATTCACAACTACTATGCCACCAAATTCACAAACCATTGTTTTAATCCACTAAGCTGTTGTCCCATGGGATAATACTGATTCATGGACCTGATTTATCTGCTTCAGACACTGCTGAAAGATACCTGAATTGACAAACACCTGAAGAAGGTGGGAGAACACCACTGCCAAAACATTGTGGAAGCAGTAGCAAAGACAAGGACAATAGTCCAAATGTAAATAATGAAAATTTTATTACAGCAAACATTATTAGTTATTATTAGTAATTAATTTTCTTTCATCTCAATTTTTTGTTGTTTTTGTATCACAGATTATTTCAGCCATCATCCTTCAACAGTTAAACAGAGCAGAAAGGAAATAATAAGGCTATTTGCTGTTTTCTGCAAGTTGTGATAAAAATGCAACTAAAAATGAAGATGAAAGAAAATTATGAGCTAAATTTAATAATAACAATAATGCTTTAAAAATAAAAAATAAATATATTTCATCACAAGAATCTTTCAATAGGAGTAAAAATCATATTTGAAAATCAGCTTTCTAAAACCTGACCTTTGAACTGAACTCTTATTTAATCTATAAGAGCAGATTGTTCTCATTCCACTGTCTGTATAGAAATATCTTATCTTGTTCTATTTAATAATGCTCAGTTAAGTCTGTACTATAAGTTATTTATTGTCCCACAAAGTATTTGTTTTTTCAAATTTGGTGGTATTGTAATTCTGGGCTAAGTAGTATAGAAAAACTCACAAGAAGACAAAACTGGATTGAAAATGGGGCTAGTAGACAATGTTTTGTCAAAAGACACTGCATAAGACATTGTGAATGTGACAGTCATGCAGTATACCTAATGGTGATTCACTGCCACTCTCCTGTTATATGAAATACATATATAAAATTCCTCCAACTTTGATTCTTTTGACAATTTTCAATTCATTTCTTTTGAAAGTCTTGATCCTCATCAATAACAAGTCATAACTACTTCTGCTAGAAATTGGTGACCCTGTTCATTTCAAACATGTAATACCACTTTAGGAAACATCAATAAGTACAAGCTACTTTGATAATACATAATTCTATCCTGACCATAGGAATCATTTATAAAGATTCTCATCTGTTCCAGGAATCATATCATCCACTTGTCAGGAAGGACTATATGCACTTTTCATTGTAGCAAGTTTTTTTTCATAGTGAATGTCCACACACACACACACACACACACACACACATATATATATATATATATATATATATGTGTGTGTGTGTGTGTGTATGTATGTGTCTGTGTGTGTGTATGTAAAAAAACATATATAACTATAATGTATCTGTAAAAAGACAATATGAATAAAGACAATAGGAAAACATCTTATCCAAAGCTAATGGTTCTCTGACAGATTTTATCAAGGTAAATATGTGAATTTTATTCTGCAACAAGTATATATAAAGCAGATATATATAAAATAAATTGTCATAACTTCTTTCAAAATACATTGGAAAAACTTACAGAAATTTAAAAAAAATCTATCACATACACTCACATATATATATATATATATATATATATATATATATATATATATATGTATTTAAATAAAAAGAAAGAACAGTAAGATATATAATCCGGTGTTCTTATAGATATTTTTATTTTTACAAAATAGTGCTCAATGTAAATTTACAAAGCATTAATATTATAAATTAATTGATTTAAAATATGTTTTTTTTCTCCTACACAGTTCTAACCATGTTTCAAAAATGAAAGCTAAAAGCCACGAATTTAATTTTGCAATTAAATTAAAGACCTTAGTTCCATTTCATCCTCAAGCGAATTTTGGAGTAACTTTTAAAATTACTAAATTACTAAGACACAGCTAAAATCACATTTCCAAGGTTACAGATAAATCTACTTCAATTGGACAAGGGTTGTCTGGGTTTTCCTTATGTCTGTATCATTGTATCGGTTATTAGCTACATTTTGGTAAGGGGTAGGGATGTATTTTTCAATGAGAACTGACATCCGTTGAATGCATGTCATCTGGATTTTTTTTAAATTTATTGTTAACGGCAAAAAAATTCTTACGGTATTTTTTTTTTTTTTCCTATTTGTAAATTTAAAGATTTACGGGGGTGTTCAGATTAGAATACTTTTTATTTAGCTACGATTTGAAATATTCTCATTTTTAGTTTTTATTATACTATATTTTTTTATGAACAGTTAAATGTATTAGAATCCCTTATAGTATGTAGGATTATTTTTACATCAAGTATAACTATGTATATTAAGCTACATTTTTTTTTTTTTAAGTAAAATTTATGACAATGACAGCAAAAATAGTTACTTAATTTACTGATTTAGTAAACTTTTATTTTTTATATATATAAACCTAGTAATATATTGTTTCTCATGTAAGTACAAAGGACATGGGTCATTCATAAGCTTACATCTTCTGTCATTTCATATTAATTTTATTTTACTATAGGTGTTTTATTGGATTCTTTTTAAGTGCGTGTAGTACTAAGTAAAAAAAGAAGTTTAGGTTAGAATTCATTTTATTTAACTACAATTTTAATTACAACTTTAAAATATTTTCATTGTTATTTTTAATAGACTATATTACTTTATAACAGAAGGAAATGTATTTGAAATTACTTATAGTAAGTAAAATTATTTTTCCATATCAAAGTATATGTATATTACGATTTTTAACTTTTATATTTAAATATTATTTAAGTAATATTTATGCACTTACTGGAAAAATAGCTGATTCATTTCTCAGATTTAGTAAACTTTATTTATTAATTAATTTACTTATTTATTTTAAATATATATAAACAAAGTAATAAAGTTTCATATGTATGTACAAAGGACATGGGTTGTTCACAGGCCTACATCATCTAGCTTTTCATTTTTCAGTAGGTGTTTTAATGGATTCATTTAAGTGCCAGTAGTACTTTTTTTTATAGAGGTGTTTAGGTTAGCATACATTTTATTTAACTGCAATTTTTAAAAGATGCTTAGGTTGGAATTCATTTTAACTACAATTTTAAATACAACTTTAAAATATTTTCACTGTTATTCTAATAGACTTTTTTTTTTTATAAAGAGAAAACAAGTGTAATATAATTACTTACAGTATATAAAATTATTTTTCATGTTAAATATAAGTATGTATACTACCTGATTGCCCCCTTTTTTTTTTAATTTATTTTATTTTTAAATTTTTTAAATATTATTTAAGGAAAATTTTTTGACAATGACGGCATATAAATAGCTATTTCATTTCTCTGATTCAGTAAATTTTTATTTTTATAAACTTAGTAATATATAGTTTTCTCATGTATGCACAAAGGACATGGGTCGTTTAATGACCTACATATTCTAGCTTTTCTTATTAACTTCCATTTTACTGTAGGTGTTTTATTTGATTCTTTTTAGATGCCAGAAGTATTTTTGAGAGATGTCTGATTTTTATATTTATTTATTCTTAATGAAGTTTGATGTTGTTTGAATCTTTTTTGAATTCATGGCTAGTGCAACCTATATATATTTTTATGTTTTCAGGACTTTCAATCGAAGAGATATTGCATTGGTATACTAATGATTCAGTGCAACATTTATTTTGTAGAGGGCAATTATAAGGGTTTCTACAGTTACATAGTTTTTGTTTATTTCCATCAGTTTTTATCTTTATTTTTACATTGTCTAAATTTTTTTGGTTTTGGTATAAGTTTTTATTAAGATATAAGCATTATGGTTCTTAATGATTTTTTCTAAGTTTTCTGTACAGCTATAACTCAATTTTAGTGTATTTTTATTGAAAATAGTACTTAGTTTACTTTCACTAGGAAAATGCTTGACTATTAATGCGAGGAATTTATGTCCTAATTTGTTCTTTACCATTTGGTTGTATGGGGAGTATACCAAATAATTTTTTTTACATCTGTTTTTTCTATGCTTTCCATTTTCATTTTTTTTATATAAGTTAGTTTTGGGTTTTTGTAGCCACTCTCTTTTAGAGCCTTATTATAGGAATTGATATGCTCATCGAAAATCTTGTCATTTGCTGAATTTGTATTAATTCGTTTACTGATAGATAACAGTATATGTTTAATTATAGATGGGGGTGATTTGATTTAGGGTGAATATATAAAGGATTGGTGTTGGGTTTTTTATAAGGTGTGTATGTATTTTTATTTAGATCTAATGTTATATCTATATATATTTTTTTAATTTAGTACTAACCATAATTTTTAAGCCCATGCTTTTAAATTCTTTATATAATAACTTTCTAATTCTATCTATTTTGAAGTTTGTTGAGTTTCTAATAACCATAAGTCCATCGTCTCTGTACAAACCAATGTCATTTGTATTAATATCATAGTGCACTGTAAGGTTGCATAATATAAAAAGACCAATGAGATCAGAAGACTCAGCTGAGTCTAGTGATCCCATTGTGATGTCAAATTGGTCGTAAGAATTCTTAATCCATTCTTCACCTTTATGTATAAGTACCGATTTTTTCGCATACAGAATAATGTTCCTTTCTTCATCTGTAATATCCGTAAATCTTTAAATTTACAAATAGAAAAAAAAAATGCCGTAAGAATTTTTTTGCCATTAACAATAAATGTAAAAAAAATCCAGACAACATGCATTCAACGGATGTCAGTTCTCATTGAAAAATACATCCCTACCCCTTACCAAAATGTAGCTAATAACCGATACAATGATACAGACAAAAGGAAAACCCAGACAAACCTTGTCCAATTGAAGTAGATTTATCTGTAACCTTGGAAACGTGATTTTAGCTGTATCTTAGTAATTTAGTAATTTTAAAAGTTACTCCAAAATTCGCTTGAGGATGAAATGGAACTAAGGTCTTTAATTTAATTGCAAAATTAAATTCATGGCTTTTAGCTTCCATTTTTGAAACATGGTTAGAACTGTGTAGGAGAAAAAAAACATATTTTAAATCAATTAATTTATAATATATATATATATATATATATATATATACACACACACAGACATATATACATATATATACATACACATGTATATATATATATATATATATATATATATATATACACAGATATATATATATACATATAAATATATACACACAAACATATATATATATATATATACATACATATATACATATATAGAGAGAGAGACATACATACACATATACATATATACACAAACATACATATACATATACTCACATATATATACAGATACATATATGCACATATATATATATACATATACAGTCATACATATATATATATATATATATATATATATATACGCATACATGTATAGATAAAACACCATTATATATACATATAAATACACACACACACACACACACATATATATATACATATTTATATATACATAGATACATTTATATATATACAGATATATACATGAATGAACATACATATATATATACACATACACACACAGATATATATAGATATTTTATACGCACATATA
>CAHIKZ030000876.1:965000-983377 GCA_903632075.3 Acanthosepion pharaonis
ATTCGGACTATTGTCCTCATCTTTGTCACCATATTTATCTCAACATTTCGGTTGTACACTCCGGCCTCCTTCAGGTTGGAATGTCAAACTGAACCCTTTATTTCGCTCACTGGGGTAGAGACTGTTCTAGTTCCACATGCCATGTTTAATGGTTGTTAGTTATCAGCTGTTAATTCCCCTCTCCAAGTTCTCCACCACCTTCAACAGGTATTGAACTCACACTCTCTGGATCTAACTAATGCCTTTATCCACTGTGCCATGTGTCCTTGAGGACATTTGTGTATGAATTTCTGGATATAATTCTGCTATTTTCTTTTTTTATTAATGTGATTTCTAGTCAGCCAGTTGACCATCATGTTGTCCATTAAATTTGCATTATGTATATTGACTTGATTCTAACTAGCTTTTTTCAAACATATTTCTCATCTACTATAGAACATGATAAAAATGTTTGTAAAAAAGCAATTTTGATATCATAAAGATGAAAATTACAAAATAAACTATGTCAGATTTTATTATACAACTTAATATTTTTACATTTAATATTAATCAAATTATGTTGAGAAAATCTTTAGTATATAATTAATACTTATATAAGTATACCAAGTAGATTTCGGCTTCTAATATCTAATTTTATTAGAAATATTTACAATAGCTTATTTGGCAGTGTGAGATTTTTTCATGAGATTCCAGTGTTATTCATCCTATTGGATATAAATATAACAGTATAGCTATTGATATTTATTTCTAATTTCAGATATATAAAGATTGTTATTGATTATAAGAAAGATAAAGACAAAAGAAAAATAAACTATTTTAATGTTATTGAATAACTGGAGCATAACATTAGAAATTGCAAAAATAAATATGATCAGAGAACAAAATACAAAAAAAGAAATTTAAACACATTGACAAGCAAAAGAAAAATAACTGGCTTTAAGAATGTCACAAAATGAGGTTTAGGATAAATTAAAAGGAAAATAAGCAAAAAAAAATGGATTTATCCACAAGAAAATATTTAAAAAAACAGCAGATGTGAATGTAAACAGAGGAAAAAGAAAAAACATATTTAAAAAAAAAAAAAAAATTAGCAACTAAACTTTTCCCTTTAAGTAAACATCACAAAGAGAAAAGTATATATTGATCATAGTGCATGAAAAGTGATTTCTCACTAGTAATTTATAGCAGTGAATGTAGAACTACAATGGATGAGCCAACTGGCTGGGATAGAGGTTGACTCCTTTATGAAAATAGTTACCCAATATAACTTAGAAGGCAATAAATGGGGAGTTTTTTGGCTAGTATTTATGTGGTAAAATTATTGCTCCCTTTAATTATTACTGTTCTCTTCATGCCAAGAATTGTTGTAAATTCTTTGACACTTTGCATGCTACAGGTTACAAAAAAGGAACTTCATGTTAAAGCATATATTCACACAAGATAATACACCTTCACATTTTGCAAAGCTGATTATTACCCACCTAACCAAAAAGAATTTTAAAGATAACAAATTAACAGAATGGACACCAGCCTCTTCAGATATTTATCCAATAGAAATCATGTAATTCATCATTGAAAGATATGTATATGAGAATTGATGTAATGGAATAACCCAGCACCCTCATGAAGGATTACACTATAGGTAATAAGTACCTATAAAGTCAATGGCCTACAAGAGACTTGAGGAAGAGTGAGAGAGAGAAGACACAAGCATGTCCGGCCTTCCAATTAGTGGCACTCATTACTAGATTGACCTGTGTGTATAACTATGCCATATTTCATATTGTACTTGTTGTGTACAATAAACCTTTCTTCTATTATCCACCTGGTGTTAATTATTTATTCCCTTAACATGGAATATAACAGTTCCGACAAGGATTGTCGGAACATAACATGAATAGAAAATAATATTTAAGCAAAGAAGATTATCTAGGTGGCAATGAAAACTGTTTCAAGTAAATGTTAAAGTTGAAACAGTAGAAAAGTTAACAAAATTAATGGTTAAAAACTTGAAGAAAATTATAGAATTCCAAGAATCCCATATTAACAGGTAAAATAATAATTTTTAATAAATAATAAACTGGCATAAAGGATAGATATTTTCTAAGCGTAGCTTAGATGTGGCATAAGGCCGAAAGTATGGGACACCTAGTGAGAATCAAACTCACTTTTCAGTCGTAACTGATCTAGCGAGACAAGCTTGCTAACCATTACACCACGCTGAGGTGCCCTAACTGGCATATAGGATATTGTGTTAATCAATTACAGGTTTCTGTGGCTTATATCTTCTGAATTTATTTATGAATAAAAATTTACACTGAATTTCCTTTATTTGCCCAATAAAACCAGACAAGACTTCCAAAAAGTTATTAATATTTTTATGAGTGGTAGATGTTATAAGCAGAAACTCACATGATATATTTCTCAAGTTTCAAAAGTTAAGCAATGTTGAGCCTGGTCAGTACCCAGATGGGTGACCACTAGGGAATACCAGGTGCTCTAAGCTTTGATGTGCAGATGGTTGAATGGATAATGGTTTGGAATTTTTAATCAAAGAGCTGTTCCAATTCTTGTTGGGTTTGTAATATTCACTTACACACAAGTACCCTGGGGAAACGAATGAATTCATCTCATTTCCTCCAGCTATGAGTTAATTAGTAAACCTTACATCACTAAAACACTATTAATCAAATTACCTGCAAAGGGTTGATAAACCATAGAAAAGGAATCAATCAATATGAGTAAATTTTTAAGATTTTTATCAATATAAGTTATTTAATGACAATTTTATTGTGAGACTATTAACATAATAAAATCTGACCTAGTGTACAACAAAATCAGTTGGCAGTATTCTTCATTCAAACTGTAATGATTATTCTAAAATCAATTGATGAAATAAGCTGATCAAGTCATAGCCTCATAAAAACAAGTACTAAAAAACTAAGCAAAATATTTACCATTTGTAAATGATTTTCTTGAAGTATGTGGTCATAAAATTTGTTACCATATGTCTTCCATTCTTTGTTATCTTGAAGAAAGTAAAATTAAAAATTTTAAATGAAATAAAATGTTTTAATATAAAGCAGAGTGTATAAATATTTGTTACATGATGCACAGTAATGAAAATATTAATAATATAATACTGGGAAAATAAAATATTTGAAAAAAAATGGAGGGAAAATAAAATATTTGAAATATAATGGAGGGAAAGTAAAATATTTGAAATATAATGACGGGAAAATAAAATATTTGAAATAAAATGTATGGAATAAAAAATATTTAAAATATAAAGTAGGGAAAATAAAATATTTACAATAAAATGGAGGGAAAATAAAATATTTGAAATATAATGGAGGGAAAATAAAATATTTGCAATAAAATGGAAAATAAAATATTTGAAATATAAAAAAAAAATAAAATATTTGAAAATATAATGGAGGAAAATAAAATTTTTTAAAATAAAATTGAAAGCAATATATTTATATAATGGAAAATAAATATTTGAAATATAATGGATTTGCAATAAAATGGGAAAATAAAATATTTGAAATATAATGGAGGAAAATAAAATATTTGAAATATAAATGAAAATAAAAATATTTGAAAATAATAAGGGAAAATAAAATATTTGAAAATATTTGAAATATTTAATATAATGGAAAATAAAATATTTGGAAATAATGTATGGAAAATAAAATATTTGAAATATAATGGAGGAAAATATTTGAAAATATAATGGTAAAATAAAATATTTGAAAATAAAATATAATGGAGGAGGAAAATAAAATATTTGAAATAATGGAAAAGAAAATAATTGCAATATGGGAAAATAAAAAAATATTTGAAAATAAATAATAAAATAAAAAAATAAAATTTGAAATATAATGGAGGAAAATAAAATATTTGAAATAAAATATATGGAAAAATAAAATATTTGAATATATAATGAAAATAAATATTTGAAATATAAAGATGGAAAATAAAATATTTGAAATATAATGGGAAAAATAAAATATTTGAAATAAAATGGAAAATAAAATATTTAAAAATAATGGAGGGAAAATAAATGAAAAATAATGGGAAAATAAAATATTTGAAATATAATGGATGGAAAATAAAATATTTTGAAATATAATGGAGGAAAAATAAAATATTTGAAATATAATGAAGGGAAAATAAAAATATTTGAAATATAAATATGAAAAAAAATATTTGAAAAATATGGAAAATGAAATATTTGAAATTAAAATGGAGGAAAATAAAATATTTGAAATATAATGGAGGAAAATAAAAGGAAAATAAAATATTTAAATATAGGAAAATAAAAATGAAATATAATGGAAAATAAAATATTTGAAATATAATGGAGGAAAATAAAATATTTGAAATATAATGGGAAAATAAAAAAAAATAGGAAAATAAAAATAAAATATAAGGGAAAATAAAATATTTGAAATATAATGGAGAAATATAATGATGGAAAATAAAATTTGAAATATAATGGAGGGAAAATAAAAAAATATTTGAAATATTTAAAATAATGGAAAATAAAATATTTGAAATATAATGGAGAGGAAAATAAAAATTTGAAAATAATAAAATAAAAAATAATGAAAATAAATTTAAAATATAAAATGAAAAAAAAAATGGAAAAATAAAATATTTGAAATATAATATGGAAAATATAAAATATTTGAAATAAAATGGAGGAAAATAAAATATTTAAAATATAATGGAGGAAAATAAAATATTTGAAATATAAAATGGAAAATAAAAAATTTGAAAATATAATATAATGGAAAATAAAATATTTGAAATATGGATGGAAAATAAAATATTTGAAAATATAATAAAATAAAATGGAAAATAAAATATTTTGAAATATAATGGATGGAAAATAAAATATTTTGAAAATAAAATATTTAATAATTTGGAAATAAAAATATTTTGGAAAATAAATATAATGTATGGAAAATAAAATATTTGAAATATAATGGAGGAAAATAAAATATTTGAAATATAATAATGGCGGAAAATAAAATATTTGAAATATATAGGAAAATAAATATTTGAAATATAATGGAAAATAAAATAAATATATTGAAAAAATAAAATGGAGGAAAATAAAATATTTGAAAATAATTATGAAAAATAAAAATATTTAAAATATAATGTATGGAAAATGGAAATATAAATATGGAAAATAAAATATTTGAAATATAATGTATGGAAAATAAAATATTTGAAATATAATGGAAGGAAAATAAAAAATGAAATTTGAAATATAATAAATGAAAATAAAATAAAAATAATTTGAAAAATAAAATATTGAAAATATAAATGAAAATAAAAATATTTGAAATAAATGAGGAAATATAAATATTTGAAATATAATGGATGGAAAATAAAATATTTGAAATATAATGTATGAAAATAAAATATTTGAAATATAATATAAAATATTTGAAATGGAGGGAAAATAAAATATTTGAAATATAATAATGGGAAAATAAAATATTTGAAATATGATGAAGGAAAATAAAATATTTGAAAAATATAAAAAAAAGATGGAAAATAAAATATTTGAAATAATAATGGAAAATAAAATAAAATATTTATGGAAAATAAAATATTTATATAATGGATGGAAAATAAAATATTTGAAAATATAATGGAAAATAAAAATAGGAAATATAATGGAGGGAAAATAAAAATTTGAGAATATAATGGAGGAAAATAAAATATTTGAAATATAATGTATGGGAAAATAAAATATTTAAATATAATGGAGGGAAAAATAAAATATTTGAAATATAATGGAGGGAAAAAAATATTTGAAATATAATGCATGGAAAATAAAATATTTGAAATATAATGTATGGAAAATAAAATATTTTTAAATATAAATAAAATGGAGGAAAAATAAAATATTTGAAATATAATGTATGGAAAATTTAAAAAATATTTGAAATATAATGTATGGAAAATAAAATATTTGAAAATATAATGGAGGGAAAATAAAATATTTGAAATATAATGGGGAAAATAAAATATTTGAAAAAATATGAAAATAAAATATTTGAAATATAATGGAAAATAAAAATATTTGAAAACAAAAATATTTGAAAATGGAAGGAAAATAAAATATTTGAAATATAATGTATGGAAAATAAAATATTTGAAATATAATGGATGGAAAATAAAATATTTGAAATAAAATGGAGGGAAAATAAAATATTTGAAATATAATGGAGGGAAAGTAAAATATTTGAAATATAATGTATGGAAAATAAGATTTAAATATAATATTTGAAATATAATGGAGGAAAATAAAATATTTGAAATATAATGTAGGAAAATAAAATATTGGGAGGAAAATAAAATATTTAATATAATGGAAAATAAAATATTTGAAATAAATAAGGAAAACAAATATTTGAAAATATAAAAAAAAAATATTTGAAATATAAATATGGAAAATAAAAAATATTTGAAATATAATGGAGGTAAAATAAAATATTTGAAATATAATGTATGGAAAATAAAATATTTGAAATATAATGGAGGGAAAATAAAATATTTGAAATATAATGGAAAGAAAATAAAAAAAAATATTTAAAATATTTGAAAATGTAGATGGAAAATAAAATATTTGAAATATAATGTAGGGAAAATAAAATATTTGAAATATAATAAAATATTTTAATATAATGGAAAATAAAATATTTGAAATATAATGTATGGAAAAATAAAATATTTAAATATAATGGACGGAAAATAAAAATATTTGAAATATAATGTATGGAAAATAAAAATATTTGAAAAATAATGAATAATGGGAAAAAAAAAAAATATTTGAAATATAATGGAGGGAAAATAAAATATTTGAAATATAATGTATGGAAAATAAAATATTTGAAAATAAAATATTTGAAAAATGAATGGAAAATAAAATATTTGAAATATAATGTATGGAAAATAAAATATTTGAAATATAATGGAGGGAAAATAAAAATTTATGGAAAATAAAATATTTGAAATATAATGTATGAAAAATAAAATATTTGAAATATAATGGATGGAAAATAAAAATGAAAATATTTGGAAAATAAAATATAAATATATGGAAAATAAAATATTTGAAATAATAATGGAAAAGAAAAAATAAAATATTTGAAATATAAATATGAGAATATAAAAATAAAATATTTGAAAAATAAAATGAAAATAAAAATAAAAATAATTTGAAAATAAATAAAATATAATGTATGGAAAATAAAATATTTGAAATATAATGTATGGAAAATAAAATATTTGAAATATAATGTATGGAAAATAAAATATTTGAAATATAATGTATGGAAAATAAAATATTTGAAATATAATGAAGGGAAAATAAAATATTTGAAATATAATGTATGGAAAATAAAATATTTGAAATAAAATAAAGAAAAATAAAATATTTGAAATATAATGGAAAATAAAAAATTTTGAAATTTGGAAAATAAAATATTTGAAATATAATGTATGAAAATAAAAATTTGAAATTAATGGAGGAAAATAAAATATAATGTATGGAAAATAAAATATTTGAAAATAATAATGAAAAATAAAATATTTGAAAAAATGGAAAATGAAATATTTGAAATATTTGAAAAAAATATTTGAAATATAATGGAGGAAAATAAAATATTTGAAATATAATATATGGAAAAATAAAATATTTAAATATAATGTATGAAAAATAAAATATTTGAAATATAATGTATGGAAAATATTTGAAAATATTTGAAAATAAAATATTTGAAATATAAGGAAAATAAAATATTTGAAATATAATATATGGAGAAAATAAAATTTAAAATATTTGAAAATAAAATATTTAAAATAAAGGAAAAATAAAATATTTGAAATATAATGTATGGAAAATAAAATATTTGAAATATAATGGAGGAAAAAATAAAATATTTGAAATATAATGGAAGGGAAAATAAAATAAATATATGAAATTTGGAAAATAAAATATTTGAAATATAATTGAGGAAAAAAAAAATGAAATTTGAAATATTTAATATTGGAAAATAAAATATTTGAAATATAATGAAGGAAAATAAAATATTTGAAATAAATGATGGAAAATAAAATATTTGAAATATAATATATGGAAAATAAAATATTTGAAAAATATGGAAAAAAAAATATTTGAAAAATGGAAAATAAAATATTTGAAATAATAAATAAAATATTGGAAAAAATGGAAAATAAAATATTTGAAATATAATGTATGGAAAATAAAATATTTGAAATATAATGGAGGGAAAATAAAATATTTGAAATATAATGTATGGAAAATAAAATATTTAAATATAATGTATGAAAAATAAAATATTTGAAATATAATGTATGGAAAATAAAATATTTGAAATATAATGGATGGAAAATAAAATATTTGAAATATAATGAAGGGAAAATAAAATATTTGAAATATAATAGATGGAAAATAAAATATTTGAAATAAAGTATATGGAAAATAAAATATTTGAAATATAATGTATGGAAAATAAAAAAATATTTGGAAAATAAAATAATGAAATATAATATATGGAAAATAAAATATTTGAAATATAATGTATGGAAAATAAAATATTTGAAATATAATGTATGGAAAATAAAAAAATATTGGAAATATAATGTATGGAAAATAAAATTTGAAATATAATTTGAAAATAAAAATATTTGAAATATGGAAAATAAAATATTTGAAATATAATGTTTGGAAAATAAAATATTTGAAATATAAAATATAATGTATGGAAAATGAAAATATTTGAAATATAATGTATGGAAAATAAAATATTTGAAATGGAAAATAATGTAATGCTTATGGAAAATAAAATATTTGAAATATAATGTACGGAAAATAAAATATTTGAAATATAATGGACGGAAAAAAATATTTGCAATAAAATGGAAGGAAAATAAAATATTTGAAATATAATGAAGGGAAAATAAAATATTTGAAATATAATGTATGGAAAATAAAATATTTGAAATATAATGTAGGGAAAATAAAATATTTGAAATATAATGGAGGGAAAATAAAATATTTGAAATATAATGGAGGGAAAATAAAAGATTTTAAATATAAATGAAAATAAAAATAAATATTTAAAAAATAAAAATTTGAATATAATTAAGGAAAATAAAAATATTTGAAATATAATATATGGAAAATAAAATATTTAAATATAATTATGAAAAAATAAAATATTTGAAATATAATATAATGGAAAATAAAATATTTGAAATATAATGTAGGGAAAATAAAATATTTGAAATATAATGTATGGAAAATAAAATATTTGAAATATAATGGAGGGAAAATAAAATATTTGAAATATAATGTATGGAAAATAAAATATTTGAAATATAATGAAAGGAAAATAAAATATTTGAAATATAATGTATGGAAAATAAAATATTTGCAATATAATGGATGGAAAAATAAAAATTTGAAATATAATTAGGGAAAATAAAATATTTGAAATATAATGATGGAAAATAAAATATTTGAAAATAATGAGGAAATAAAATATTTGAAATATAATGTATGGAAAATAAAATATTTGAAATATAATATATGGAAAATAAAATATTTGAAATATAATGTATGGAAAATAAAATATTTGAAATATAATGGAGGGAAAATAAAATATTTGAAATATAATGTATGGAAAATAAAATAAAAATATTTGAAAAAAAAATATAATATAATGGAAAATAAAATATTTGAAAAATATAATGGATGGAAAATTTGAAAAAATATTTGAAATATAAATATAATGGAAAATAAAATAAAATATAATGTATGGAAAATAAAAATTTTGAAATATAATGGAGGAAAATAAAATATTTGAAATATAATATATGGAAAATAAAATATTTGAAATATAATGTAGGGAAAATAAAATATTTGAAATATAATGAAGGGAAAATAAAATATTTGAAATATAATGGAAAATAAAATATTTGAAATATAATATATGGAAAATAAAATATTTGAAATATAATGGAAAATAAAATATTTGAAAATATAATATATGGAAAATAAAATATTTGAAATATAAATATGAAAAAATAAAAATAAAATATTTGAAATATAATATTTGATGGAAAATAAAATATTTGAAATATAATGGATGGAAAATAAAATATTTGAAATATAATGAAGGAAAATAAAATATTTGAAATATAATAGATGAAAAAAAATAAAATATAATTGAAAATAAAAATTTATAATGTATGGAAAATAAAATATTTGAAAATATAATGTAATATAAAATGAAATATAAGGGAAAATAAAATATTTGAAATATAATGTATGGAAAATAAAAAATAAAATATTTGAAATATAATGTATGGAAAATAAAATATTTGAAATATAATGTATGGAAAATAAAATATTTGAAATATAATGTATGGAAAATAAAATATTTTAAATATAATGTATGAAAATAAAATATTTGAAATATGGTATGGAAAATAAAATATTTGAAATGGAAGGAAAATAAAATATTTGAAATATAATGAATGGAAAATAAAATATTTGAAATATAATGGAAAAAAAAATATTTGAAATAAATGTATGGAAAATAAAATATTTGAAATATAAATGGAAGGAAAATAAAAATGAAATATAATGGGAAAATAAAATATTTGAAAATAAAAATATTTGAAATATAATATATGGAAAATAAAATATTTGAAATATAATGTATGGAAAATAAAATATTTGAAATATAATGTATGGATGGAAAAAATATTTGAAAATATAATGTATGGAAAATAAAATATTTGAAATATAATGGAGGAAAACAAAAAATAAAATATTGGAAAATAAAATATAATGTAAAAATAAAATAAAATATTTGAAAAATAAAATATTTAATATAATGGAAAATAAAATATTTGAAAATAATAATGGAAAATAAAATATTTGAAATATAATGTATGGAAAATAAAATATTTGAAATATAATGGAAAATAAAATATTTGAAATATAATGTATGGAAAATAAAAAATATTTAAATATAATGTATGGAAAATAAAATATTTGAAAATATAATGTATGGAAAAAAATATTTGAAATATAATGTATGGAAAATAAAATATTTAAAATATAATGGGAAAATAAAATATTTGAAATATAATGTATGGAAAAAATAAAATATTTGAAATATAATGTATGGAAAATAAAATATTTGAAATATAATGAGATAGGAAAATAAAATATTTGGAAATATAATATATGGAAAATAAAATAAATATTTAAAATATAATGTATAGGAAAAATAAAATATTTGAAAAATATAATGTATGGAAAATAAAATATTTGAAAATAATATATGGAAAATAAAATGAAATATAATATGGAAAATAAAATATTTGAAATATAATATATGGAAAATAAAATATTTGAAATATAATGTATGAAAAAAATAAAATATTTGAAATATAATGTATGGAAAATAAAATATTTGAAATATAATGGATGGAAAAATAAAATATTTGAAATATAATGTATGGAAAATAAAATATTTAAATATAATGTATGGAAAATAAAATATTTGAAATATAATGAAAATAAAAATAAAATATTTAAAATATTTATAATATATGGAAAATAAAATATTTGAAATATAATGTATGGAAAATAAAATATTTAAATATAATGTATGAAAAATAAAATAAATGAAATATAATGTATGGAAAATAAAAATATTTGAAATATAAAATATAATGGATGGAAAATAAAATATTTGAAATATAATTAGGAAAATAAAATATTTGAAATATAATGGATGAAAAATAAAATATTTGAAATATAATGTATGGAAAATAAAATATTTGAAATATAATAATATGGAAAATAAAATAAAATATAATTAAAAAATAAAATATTTGAAATATAATGTATGGAAAATAAAATATTTGAAATATAATGTAATGGAAAATAAAATATTTGAAATATAATATGGAAAATAAAATATTTAAATATAATGTATAAAAAAAAAATATTTGAATTATAATGTATGGAAAATAAAATATTTGAAATATAAATGGAAAATAAATTTTGAAATATAATTTGGAAAATAAAATATTTGAAATATAATGTATGGAAAAATAAAAATATTTGAAATATAATGGATGGAAAATAAAAATATTTGAAATATAATGTATGGAAAAATAAAATATTTGAAATATAATGTATGGAAAATAAAAATATTTGAAATATAATGTATGGAAAATAAAATATTTGAAATATAATGAGGGAAAATAAAAATATTTGAAAATAAAATATAATGGATGGAAAATAAAATATTTGAAATAAATATGAAAATAAAATATTTAAATAATGGATGAAAATAAAATATTTGAAATATAATGTATGGAAAATAAAATATTTGAAATATAATGTATGGAAAATAAAATATTTGAAATATAATGGAGGGAAAATAAAATATTTGAAATATAATGTATGGAAAATAAAATATTTGAAATATAATGTTATGAAAAAATAAAATATTTGAAATATAATGTATGGAAAATAAAATATTTGAAATGAAAATATAATGTAGAAAATAAAATATTTAAAAAATAAAATATTTGAATATAAATATTTAATGGAGGGAAAATAAAATATTTTGAAATAATATATGGAAGGAAAATAAAATATTTGAAAATAATAATGGAAAATAAAATATTTGAAATATAATGTATGGAAAATAAAATATTTGAAATATAATGTATGGAAAATAAAATATTTGAAATATAAATGGAAAATAAAATATTTGAAAAATAATGGTATGGAAAATAAAATATTTGAAATATAATGTATGGAAAATAAAATATTTGAAATATAATGTATGGAAAATAAAATATTTGAAATATAATGGACGGAAAATAAAATATTTGAAATATAATGGAGGGAAAATAAAATATTTGAAATATAATGAAGGGAAAATAAAATATTTGAAATATAATGAGGAAAATAAAATATTTGAATATAATGGAAAAATAAAATATTTGAAATATAATGGAGGGAAAATAAAATACAGAAAATAAAATATGAAAAAAATAAAATATTTGAAATATAATGTATGGAAATTATAAAATGTAATATAATGAAAATAAATATTTGAAATATAATGTAGGAAAATAAAATATTTGAAATATAATGTATGGAAAATAAAATATTTGAAATATAATGTAGGGAAAAATAAAATATTTGAAATATAATGTAATGAAAATATAAAAATTTGAAATATAATGAATGGAAAATAAAATATTTGAAATATAATGGAGGAAAATAAAAATATTTGAAATATAATGTATGGAAAAAATAAAATATTTGGAAAAATAAAATATTTGAAATATAATGAAAAAATAAAATATTTGGAAAAAAATATTTGAAATATAATGTATGGAAAATAAAATATTTGAAATATAATGAATGGAAAATAAAATATTTGAAATATATATGATGGAAAATAAAATATTTGAAATAATAATATATGGAAAATAAAATATTTGAAATATAATGTATGGAAAAATAAAAATATTTGAAATATAATGTATGGAAAATAAAATAATTTGAAATATAATTATATGGAAAATAAAATATTTGAAATATAATGTATGGAAAATAAAATATTTGAAATATAATGATGGATGAAAATAAAATATTTGAAATATAATGGATGGAAAATAAAATATTTGAAATATAATGTATGGAAAATAAAATATTTGAAATAAATGAGGAAAATAATGAAATATAATGAAAAATAAAATATTTGAAATATAATGTATGGAAAATAAAAATATTTGAAATATAATGTATGGAAAATAAAATATTTGAAATATAATGTATGGAAAATAAAATATTTAAATATAATGAATAGGGAAAATAAAATATTTGAAATATAATGTATGGAAAATAAAATATTTGAAATATAATGAATGGAAAATAAAATATTTGAAATATAAAATGGAAAATAAAATATTTGAAATATAATGTATGAAAAATAAAATATTTGAAATATAATGGGAAAAATATAATGTATGGAAAATAAAATATTTGAAATATAATGTATGGAAAATAAAAAATATTTGAAATATAATGGAAAAAATAAAATATTTGAAATATAATGTATGGAAAATAAAAATATTTGAAATATAATGAATGGAAAATAAAATATTTGAAATATAATGGATGGAAAATAAAATATTTGAAATATAATAAATATTATGGAAAATAAAATATTTGAAATATAATGTATGGAAAATAAAATATTTGAAATATAATGGAGGGAAAATAAAATATTTGAAATATAATGTATGGAAAATAAAATATTTGAAATATAATGAAAGGAAAATAAAATATTTGAAATATAATAGATGGAAAATAAAATATTTGAAATATAATATATGGAAAATAAAATATTTGAAATATAATGTATGGAAAATGAAATATTTGAAATATAATGTATGGAAAATAAAATATTTGAAATATAATGGAGGGAAAATAAAATATTTGAAATATAATGTATGGAAAATAAAATATTTGAAATATAATGTATGGAAAATGAAAAAATATAATATTATGGAAAAATAAAAATTTGAAATATAATGGATGGAAAATAAAATATTTGAAATATAATGTATGGAAAATAAAATATTTGAAATATAATGTATGGAAAATAAAATATTTGAAATATAATGAATGGAAAATAAAATATTTGAAATATAATAGATGGAAAATAAAATATTTGAAATATAATGTATGGAAAATAAAATATTTGCAATATAATGGAGGGAAAATAAAATATTTGAAATATAATGGAGGGAAAATAAAATATTTGAAATATAATGTATGGAAAATAAAATATTTGAAAATATAATATGGAAAATAAAATGAATTGAAATAAAAATGAAATATAATGGGAAAATAAAATATTTGAAAATAATAATATGGAAAATAAAATATTTAAAATATAAATGATAATGAAATATATAATGAAAATAAATATTTGAAAATATAATGTATGGAAAAATAAAATATTTGAAATATAATGGAGGAAAATAAAATATTTGAAATATAATATATGGAAAATAAAATATTTGAAATATAATGGAAAATAAAATATTTGAAATATAATGTATGGAAAATAAAATATTTAAATATAATATGGAAAAAAATAAAATATTTGAAATATAATGTATGGAAAATAAAATATTTGAAATATAATGTATGTAAATAAAATGAAATATTTGAAATATAATGGAGGGAAAATAAAATATTTGAAAATAAAAATATAATGTATGGAAAATAAAATATTTGAAAATAAAATATAATGAGAAATATAATGGAAAATAAAATATTTGAAATATAATGTATGGAAAATAAAAAATATTGAAATATAATGGATGGAAAATAAAATATTTGAAATATAATGGATGGAAAATAAAATATTTGAAATATAATGTATGGAAAATGAAATATTTGAAATATAATGTAAAGGGAAAAATAAAATATTTGAAATATAATATAATGGAAAATAAAATATTTGAAATATAATGTATGGAAAATAAAATATGAAAAAATATAATGTAGGGAAAAAAAAAATATTTGAAATATAATGGATGGAAAAATAAAATATTTGAAATATAATGTATGGAAAATAAAATATTTTAAATATAATGTATGGAAAATAAAATATTTGAAATAAATATAATGGATGGAAAATAAAATATTTGAAATATAATGTATGGAATATAGAATATTTGCAATATAATGGAGGGAAAATAAAATATTTGAAATATAATGTATGGAAAATAAAATATTTAAATATAATGTATGAAAAATAAAATATTTGAAATATAATTTATCGAAAATAAAATGTTTGAAATATAATGTATATAAAATATTGAAAATAAAATATTTGAAATATAATGTATGAAAAATAAAATATTTGAAATATAATGTATGGAAAATAAAACATTTGAAATATAATGTATGGAAAATAAACTATTTGAAATATAATGTATGGAAAATGAAATATTTGAAGATAATGCAGGGAAAAAAAATATTTGAAATATAATGTACGGAAAATAAAATATTTGAAATATAATGGACGGAAAAGAAAATATTTGAAAATAATTTGGAAAATAATATGAAAATGGAGGAAAATAAAATATTTGAAATATAATGAGGGAAAAAAAAAATATTTGAAATATAATATATGGAAAATAAAATATTTGAAATATAATGTATGGAAAATAAAATATTTGAAATGGAAAATAAAATGTTTGAAAATATATGGAAAATAAAATATTTGAAATATAATGTATGAAAATAAAATATTTGAAAATATAATGGGAAAATAAAATATTTGAAATATAATGGATGGAAAATAAAATATTTGAAATATAAAATATAAAATATTTGAAATATAATGTATGGAAAATAAAAATATTTGAAATATAATATATGGAAAATAAAATATTTGAAATATAATGGAGGGAAAATAAAATATTTGAAATATAATGGATGTATGGAAAAAATTGAAATATAATTGGAAAATAAAATATTTAATGATAATATATGAAAATAAAATATTTGAAATATAATGTATGGAAAATAAAATATTTGAAATATAATGGAGGGAAAATAAAATATTTGAAATATAATGTATGGAAAATAAAATATTTGAAATATAATGTATGGAAAATAAAATATTTGAAATATAATGTATGGAAAATAAAATATTTGAAATATAATGTATGGAAAATAAAATATTTGAAATATAATATTTGAGATATAATTATGGAAAATAAAATATTTGAAATATAATGTAGGGAAAATAAAATATTTGAAATATAATGTGGAAAATAAAATATTTAAATATAATTTGAAATATAATGTATGGAAAATAAAATATTTGAAATATAATGAAGGGAAAATAAAATATTTGAAATATAATGTATGGAAAATAAAATATTTGAAATATAATGGATGGAAAATAAAATATTTGAAATATAATGGATGGAAAATAAAATATTTGAAATATAATGTATGGAAAATAAAATATTTGAAATATAATGGAGGGAAAATAAAATATTTGAAATATAATTGAGGGAAAATAAAATATTTGAAATATAATGGAGGGAAAATAAAATATTTGAAATATAATGGAGGGAAAATAAAATATTTGAAATATAATGTAGGGAAAATAAAATATTTGAAAAAATGGAGGAAAAAAATATTTGAAAAATGTATGGAAAATAAAAATGTATGGAAAATAAAATATTTGAAATATAATGGAGGGAAAATAAAATATTTGAAATATAATGGATGGAAAATAAAATATTTGAAATATAATATGGAAAATAAAATATTTGAAATATAATAATGGAAAATAAAATATTTGAAAAATAAAATATTTGAAATATAATGGAAAAAATAAAATATTTAAAATAATAATGGAGGAAAATAAAATATTTGAAATATAATGGATAGAAAATAAAATATTTGAAATATAATGGAGGGAAAATAAAATATTTGAAATATAATGGAAGGAAAATAAAATATTTGAAATATAATGGAGGTAAAATAAAATATTTGAAATATAATGTATGGAAAATAAAATATTTGAAATATAATGTATGGAAAATAAAATATTTGAAATAATATGTAATGGAAAATAAAAATTTAAAATATTTGAAAATATATTTGAAATATAATAGATGGAAAATAAAATATTTGAAATATAATGTATGGAAAATAAAATATTTGAAATATAATGGAGAAAAATAAAATATTTGAAATATAATTATGGAAAATAAAATATTTGAAATATAATGGAGGGGAAAATAAAATATTTGAATATAATAATGGAATAAAAAAATTTAAAATAATTATGAAAAAAAAATAAAAAATTTGAAAATATAATGGAGGGAAAAAAATAAAATATTTGAAAATAAAATATAATGAAGGGGAAAATAAAATATTTGAAATATAAATGGAAAATAAAATATTTGAAATATAATGGATGGAAAATAAATATTTGAAATATAATGTATGGAAAATAAAATATTTGAAATATAAAAAGGAAAATAAAATATTTTATAAAATATAATTTGAAATATAATGGGAAAATAAAATATTTGAAATATAATGTATGGAAAATAAAATATTTGAAATATAATGTATGGAAAATTTTGAAAAATATAATTGTATGAAAATAAAATATTTAAATATAATAATGGAGGAAAATAAAATATTTGAAATATAATGGATGGAAAATAAAATATTTGAA
>CAHIKZ030000877.1:0-27500 GCA_903632075.3 Acanthosepion pharaonis
AATTTGAGCAAGCTGGGTTAGCATCCTTCCGCTAGGAAGAAACCGTTATTGGTCACAGGTTTTACAGGAAATAGATATCCCAGGGGAATCTCGAGAGTGGAGGAGAATGAGATACCCGTCAAGACGGATGAAGGGATTTCGACCAAGGATTATACCCGGATTACGAAAGTGAAATGCATCTGTGGGAAGAAATGTAAGAATTTGTGAAGTCTTAAAACTCACCAGACCATGACGAAATATTTGGAGAGAAAGAGAAGCAGATAAAATGCGTAGGTAGTTCCCCAGGTGAGACAGAGGAGGAACATGACCAGGACACACACCACAGAGCCGAGCCCCTCCATGTACTTGTCTCTCGAAATCCAAAGAGAGTAACCAGAAAGCAGATTAAATGGCGCGCTGCACACCAGAAAAATGAAAGGCAACAGTTTGATCAGGATGTAAACGATATTTTACGAACGATATCGAATGAAGACGCAGTTAGTAGATTATATACAATGGCGACTATCGCCATTGGTTCACGCGTCAGAAAGACTGGGTCATGTTCAAAAGGAACACAAGAAAGAACCCAGAAATAACTTCCGGGAAAAAAACAGTTGAGACTCGAGCTAAGATCCCTAAAGAGACAATATAAAAAAAGCAAATGAGGTGGAAAAACCACCTCTTCCGGAACATAGAGACACATTGAGGAATAAACTTAAAACCTTTCGGAGAGCGAAATGTCACAGAATACGTGCGAAAGAGAGGTCTAGGAAAAGAGCAGTTATTATCTCAAAGCATTTTGGTTTTGGTTTTGCAAAGAGATTACTCGGAGATAAGAGAAATGGTAATCTTGAGTGTACTCCGGAAGAAAGAAATTCTTTTCAACGAGAGAAACTCAATGATCAAGACAGAAAATAATCTAAGAGAAAACAATAGAATATATGCAACCCTGAACCGCCAGAAACAAGCTTCGACTTGAAGGCACGGACCTTGAAAGAATTAAAGGAGGTCCTATTGGCAGCTAGTTCAGCTTTGTCCTCAGAGCCTAGCGGTGTTCCTTATAGTGTCTATAAGAAATGTCCGAATATTTAGGTACATCCCTAGAAGATATTAAAAGCAATTTGGAGGAGAAGTCGAGGTGCAAAGCAGTGGAGGTTCGTTAATGCAATGTGAATTCCTAAAGAAGAAAACTCTAAAGTAATTGAACAAATCAGAACGATTTCTTTGCTGGACACTGAGAACAAAATCTTCCTCAGCATCCTGTCCTAACTTAACTTGTTGCCAACAATTACATGGATTTTCCAGTGCAGATATTGGCCCACTCTGTCATGCCGGGTTTTATATTCAGTGGGTGCCAATGTTGTTGTTGTTGTTGTTATTATTATTAATTTCTAGAGGGAACTGGAAGCTAGGTCTTGGGTATGACCTAAAACTACACCCTAGTCTCGACTAGGGGACAGAATTAGGGTACCTCGAACCAATGTTTGAGGTACACCTAAGATCTAGCACCTGTTTGCTCTCCCTACAGGGTTACGGTTTTGTGAATGTTTATATTTGTATGTGTATATATATATATATATATATATATATATATATATATATATAAAAAAAGCTCTAATATACCATGGTTATAATTTATTACATTGGAATCGTAATCATGATTCAATTCATCACACCTACAAATTTAAAAATCTTTTTGAATTTTTAGGTCTGATGAATTGGATTGTGATTACGATTCCAATGTAATAAAATATAAATCCATGAATATTGATATTTGAGCCTTTTATATTATATTCTTACTCTGACCTGGACATTGAGTTCTACCTGGATTCTATCCTCTTGAAATTTATATATATATATATATATATATATATATATATATATATATATATATATATATATATATATATAATTATGCATATATATGTATATTGACCACTAATATATATATATATATATATATATATATATATATATGTGTGTGTGTGTGTGTGTGTGTGTGTGTATACGCAGTAGACACTGGATGATGGGGGCTTGCATTTTTTTGTTTTATTTTTATTTTATTTTTCGGTCGGCTGAATGAATGGAAATGAGATAAGAGTAAGCAGAATGTAATTCACGTGTGTGTTTGCGTGTATATGCGTGTGTATGTCTCAGTGAGGGGGAAACAAATCGTTACTTACCACTTCAAGCTGAGCGCGTCGCCATGTTCCTTACCAGATCGAACCCATTACTGCGTTTGCTTCCTTTTTCATGGAAGAACGCCGATTGTTGGTGAACAGGAAGTTATCCGTAATTGGACGGTAAATTGCCAAAAGGAGTCGAAGTGTGTGATTAAGAAAATGGCGACAATTGTAGCTGACAAATGGTACACAAGTCGATACCCGATCAGTATCGGCTGGGTTACTGCGGAGAGGGGGTATGACAATGAAAAGACCGAAACATCCAAATGAACCTCGGCTAGAAACATCACTAATGATGTGTACCAAAACATCCAGTAGATGTATTTTACCAAGAAAAAGAGTTCCAAAATTTATAGATTAAAAGCATGACTTGTAAGACAGTACATACGAGAAGGTGCTGAAAAAAAATCACGGCTTGATCCACTTTCTGAAATCTGAACAAAATTTTGAATGAAAAAAAAAATTCTGAATCCTTTTTGGCTTGAGCCTATGAAGAACTTTTTTAGCACTCTTTCATTCTCTCTTCCTCCTGCTCTCTCTCAATATATATATATATATATATATATATATATATATATATATGTGTGTGTGTGTGTGTGTGTGCAAATATAAAAGTGTACATTGAAGTCAACACCCAGCAGTGACAATCTGTTTCATGCTTAAACGCAGTCTTCAGGTCATCAGACATGTTTCCTTAAGCATGAAACAGACTGTCGCCGCTGGGTGTTGACCTTAAGGTCCACTTTTATATTTCTATCAGTCGAATTACCAACGCTTTTCTGCGTATCACACATTTTCTTTATAAGAAAATGATGATTGATTTTAAATTATTGTTATAATTTGTGGAGAAAAATAATGAATTTCAATATTACTTAATGATTTTGCCAATGTGAACTCCATATTCGGGCTATCTAATTTTAGATTATGGATAGGAGTCAATCCCTAGTTCAAATTTAAATTTAATTTAAATCAGAGGGTAAAAATTTAGTGGGATGTTTGAGCAAAAACAGCTTGATCTAACCCCTTTGATATGTATGCAATACTTGATTGAATGAATTGATGAGCAGATTTCAACATTGATATGACATTTGAATTGTCGAAACAAATACTATATACTATAATATGTATTGAAAGGCAATGATTGGCGATTTCTTGGTCAACTTAACGTCCATTTTGTCTCATTTTGATTTTTTCCGATGTGACCTCTATCTTCTAGATTTCTCCTTCTTTATTCCCTTGTTCAAATTTAAATTTAATTTAAATCAAAGAGAAATGATTTTCAGTGGGGGTGTGCTCCCCACCCGGGCGACATCCTTTGACCAAAATGAAATATACTTATCCAAGTACCCCAAGAGCCATTCTATTGTTCAAATTTGAATTTAATTTAAATCATAGGGAAAAAAAATTCAGTGGGGTCTGTACCCCACCCCTAGGGACCCCCTCTGATCAAAATAATCTTGTGACATCCATCTTCTGGCTTTCTCCAACTATGTGTCCACCGAGGACCCCGTTTGATCAAAATGAAATATACTTATCCAAGTACCCTAGGAGTCACTCCCTTGTTCAAATCTAAATTTTATTTATATCAGATGGAAAAAATTTCAGTGTATATATAGGAGGGGGTGCCTCCACAGAACACTTTTGATAAAAATGAAATATGCTTATATTACCCTGGGTAATGTGGTTTCAGAATATATATACATATGGGGGCCTATCTCCAAAGCCCTAGGAGGAGTTCGATAAGAAACAAACAGAGAGACAGAGGCTACAACTCTCTCTCTTTCTCTCTCTCCCTATATATATATATATATATATATATATATATATATATATGTGTGTGTGTGTGTGAAAGTGTGTGTATATAAATATATATATATATATATATATATATATATATATATATATATATAATATATATATATATTATTATTTATATATTATATGCGCGGTACTTATTAGAAAGCGCTCAATATCAGAGATAGAGCTAACATATTTGATTGATTGATTGATGAGTTTGTGACCCTGGGTTTCACGCTTTTGCGATCGTCAGACAAACGACGATTGCCAAAGCGTTAAACCCAGGGTCACAAATCCACATCAATCCAACTATATATATATATATATATATATATATATATATATATATATATATATATATATATATATATATATATATATATATATATATATATATATATATATATATATATATATATATATATATATATATATATAGATAGAGAGAGAGAGAGAGAGAGAGAGAGAGAGAGCGAGATTTACATGAGCTCTATCTCTGATAAATATAGCATAACTTAAGATTATTTTTTTATATATATATATATATATATATATATATATATATATATATACGTTATTCTATTTATAACACTTGCCTTAATTTTTGATCATCGAAAATCATTTCCTTCCTGATTTTTAGTGGATTTCTATAGTCAAAGTATTTACATTCTACAAAAATAGCTCTATTCTCTCAGTAATGCTCGTATTATTTCCTGGCCGCTGACAATCATTTTGTTCCTCGTTTCCAATGCATAACATACAAATTGAGGACAGAAAATTAATCAAACCGATTTTATTTATAAAATACCGTGCGTAATCATTGCAATTTTTCCATACCGACAGAAATCTTTTAGTTTATTAATGCGGGAAATGATTAAAGCGAAATAAAAGAGTAACATTCAAAAAGGCATATCAATATGCGAAACCAAAACTTTGATACACGTTGCTAGGTTTAAATGCAGTCGGCCTTATATATATACAGAGCCGGTGTTTAGAGTCATGACCCCCAATCTGAATCTATGATACCCCAATCTCTGATACGGGCCTCCCACTCGTTTTTTCTCAAGGTAGTATTTATATAAAATACAAATTTGATTGTAACCTAATTATGCACAATAATGGATCATATGCAATATAGTTGAGCAATTCAACTAGAAAAATTGAAAATAAATAAAATGTATCTAGATAGGAATTAGAGACATGGCAATAATAGTTTAATGTACCTAGTTTTAAGTATAGCTAAAATAACTAATGTGATTTCAGGCATTACTGTAAATCAGTTGGCAAATGTTTTCCGTGAACTGCAAAATCGTATTACCCTTTGTATTGCTAATGATGGAGGACATGTGGAAACTTAAATAAAATTTCAATAAAACCTTAAAACATATAGATTTACTTCTTTCTAATCCTTTTTACAAATTATTTCTATCGCAAATACAAATAAAGTTATAAAGTTTTTTAAAGTGCACACGAACTTTATGGACACCCTGTATATATATATATATATATATATATATATATATATATATATATATATATATATATTTTACAACTGCTGAAATTTTAATAATAACTATTTACGCAATCATTAAACCTAATGAAAATATTGAAGTATTTGTTTAATAAATTCTAGCAGCTACATACGCATAAATCTATCTATCTATCTATCTATCTATCTATCTATCTATCTATATAAACTGAACAGATATTGACTGTATTTGTTTAAGATATATAAGTAATCATTAAAGCGATTGCTAATTTTTTATATATTTACTTAATAAATTCTGGTAGTTATATATCTTATTATTAAATGGAACAAAATTGTAATGCATTTGTTTAATAAATCTAAGCCGTTATATATACAATTCTCATTGCGAATGAAAACTTTTACGTATTTCTTTAATAAGCCATTATTCAGGGTGCGACAGAAATACCTCCCACATTTTTAACTTCATATAGAACCGGTCACCATCGTGGCTTGGTTCAGTGCACACCATACGTTTACTTTTGAAACGTATTTTTAAGACTGGTCAATCAGTAATTGCAACAAAGAGAGCTTCTCATGCTCATTTCATGTTACATTGGAATGATGCTGTTCCGGATAGAAAATCGATAATGTTATGATTTGAAAATTTAAAAGAAATCCACCTGGAAGCTCTTGAAGTGCTCGAACCTCCGGGTGATGGAAAACTTTAGAAATCGTCTGCAACAGCGTATGGCGAATAGAAGCCACTATTTGGAAATAAAAATGAATTAAAAAAAATGAGTCCTTTGTTTAAACAACAGTGAAACACTTTTTTTTAAAAATAGCAGTTAACTTAAACTGAAAAATTCGATTAAACGCTTTTCCAACTTATGTTCTTTATTTATTTCACCCCGATCAAGGCAATAAAGCCACTAAGATGCAATCTGTAAGTTAAAAGGCAAAAATAAGTGTAAAACCTGACAGGCTTATAATTTTTTGATCTGTGCTTCATTGTTATTTCCAGATATTAAGGTGTTGGTCGTCAACGTTCTGAAGGGACATGGCACATAGAAGAAGAAGAAGAAGAAGAAGAAGAAGAAGAAGAAGAAGAAGAAGAAAAAGCAGATAAGTAACCCTTTGTTTGAAGAAGAAGAAGAAGAAGAAGATAGCCCTTTGCTTGGAACAGAAGAAGAAGAAGAAGAAGAAGAAGAAGAAGAAGAAGAAGAAGAAGAAGAAGAAGAAGCAGATAGGTAACCCTTTGCTTGAAGAAGAAGAAGAAGAAGAAGAAGAAGAAGAAGAAGAAGAAGGAGGAGGAGAAGCAGAAGAAGAAGGAAGAAGAAAAAGCAGATAAGTAACCCTTTTCTTGAAGAAGAAGAAGAAGAAGAAGAAGTAGAAGAAGAAGAAGAGTAACCCTTTGCTTGAAGAAGAAGAAGAAGAAGAAAAAGAAAGAAGAAGAAGGTGGTATTGATCGCAAACAAACCTGTATATTAAATAAAGAAGAAATACAGCTTGAAATAAGACTTAGATAGATGATAGTTGTCAGAATCCTTTAAATTGTTTTGATTTGAAATTGCTTATGTTTAGTAAAAAACAAAAGCGGCTTTAATTGTTGATTTTCTTAGCTTATTAGATATTTTTTCAAAATCGGGATTTCAAACGCTTACTTTTTAAGTAGGTAAGCACGCCATATATGACTTTGGTGTGCCAGTAATTCACAGCGAGGGCGGTAACGTCCTCTTAGTGACGCTAGGAATTCTTAAGAGTGCAATTAGCGTTCAGAGGAGTTATTGGAGAAAAACCATAAGTTAAATTGGCAATGGGATGATTTAACCTTTAATCCCGGATCACATTTTTTTATAGGCATTTATCTGTCTGTTTTTGGCATTTTTCCAAATCATTTATTGTGACATTTTTAAAGCCAATTTTTTTTTATCTTAACGTTGTTTTCAAATTTTTTTGGCTCAACTTTTCGCAAATGGGTTCCCATCATTCTTCTTCTTTATGTGTCAGAACGTAGGCAATCATGGCTCTCCACAATTTCCTGTTTGTAGCTCTTAATAAATCTTGTCTTTTCGTCATTTCTCCTAAACTTTGTTCTGTTTACTTAAGCTTATCAAGTATGTCATGCACTGTTTCTCTTTATCCTCTTTGCTCTCAGTCTGTCCTGTGAGTATTAGATTTTCCAAGCCCTCTTTCCTCACCAGATTTTCCAAGCCCTCTTTTCCTCATTATGTGCCCCAGAAGTTTCAACTGTTGCTTCCTGATGTTAAGTATAAGTTTCTTTTTTGATTCCATCTACTCTAAAACCTCGTCATTGCTCCATGGTACCCTCAGCGTCCTTTTGTAGAACCACATTTCTTTTGCTTCAAGCCTCTTCTTCATCTTTGACAGTAACTCTCTATCTTGTTTCTCTTTAATTTTGTTATGATTTCTTAAATATCAAGGCGATATTTATGTATGTGAAATAAAAAAAAATCAATAACTGTCCTATTGCTATATCTGGGTGGCATAATGAGTAAGGAGGGTTTAGAGCATTTAATGAGATGTGCGGGTGGTGTAATGGTTAGAAGCTCGGAATAAGAAATCGGAGAGCCGAGTTCGAATTCCAGTCAGGCTCGGTACATTCATTAACGCGCAAATAACCGGTACGAATCCATCTATTTTCTCCTAGCTATGGGTTAAATAGTAGGGCTTGTATCTGTAAAAAAATTCGTTATTCAAAAATCATTCTAAAATTGACTCGCAAAAAAAAAAAAAAGAAAAGAAAAAAGAATTACTCTTACAATTCAAAATATGTTTCGGCTTTAAATAACCTGCAAAGGGTTGATAAGCTGTAAAAAGCAATTAGTTAATCAATCAGATCAATTGGAGAATTTAACACTGACAAAGCACATTGAAAGCAAAAGGGGCGGAAGGTAACAGCGAGTTACCTACATAATTAGTTTATGTAATTGCATGGTAGAGAAGGGAGTGCCTAGGATGGTTAAGGGGACAAAGGTTTGCTTAAATCGATTGTTTGATTCGTTTTTGTCGTCTTATAAAATTACTAGCAGTAGAGCCCGGCGTTGCCCGGGGATGTAACAGTAAGAGATAGATCAAGTATCGACCATCATAAAGACTGAAAAATAAAATTGACAAAGATTATTGTTTAAGGTTGACGGATACACATGTCTTAATTAGTTTTATTTATTTATTTATATATTTTTTTTTACGAATTGGTCAAACCCAAACTCAAACAAAAACATTGTTTTCAATCGTTATGAGTCTACCGATTGAATAGAATTTTATTATAAACAATTGTCTTGTAAATGGAATTTTTAAAGTATTGTAAAAATAAAGAAAAAAGTGTGCTAGACAATAAGAAACACTACCTGCCAAAAAAAAGTGAAGTTTTGTTGAAATCGGTTGAAAAATATAGGAAATCCGATCCCATATATAAACGAACACACACACACACACACACACACACACACACAACCTGGCTTTTATAATAAGTATAACTCGATATGAGTTTTCCTCCTTTCATTCCCGCGAAGCCTCTTAATCGTGTTTTCAAATTGATTTCATGCAAAAACAATTGTTTTTTTCCAATTTTTGGCGCTGTTAGAACCACTGCAAGGTAATTTTACGTAGTCCTGTGAAGTTTTGTTGAAATCAGTTGAAAAATGTAGGAAATCCGATCCAATATATAAACGTACAGACACACACACACAACCTGGGTTTTATAATAAGTATGATTATTATCAAGAAAAAATTTTTAGATGGTAAGATTTTTTTCTTCTGGAGATAATAATAGTTTTAGTGATACAAGTATTACTAATTAACCCATAGCTGGGGAGAGAATAAGTGAATTCATACCCTTCACAAGGGTATTTGCGCGTACGTGTAAGTGATAACGAAACCAACAAGAATTGAACTCGGCTCTCCGATTAACAATTCTGAGCCATAATCGATTACACCACCCGCAGATTCAAGCTTGCAGCACCTGGTATTCCCAAGAGGTTACCTATTTAGGTACTGACAAGGCTTAACTTCGGTGAAACTTGTTTAGAGTTACAAATAACAGAGCGCTTGTTGTTATTGATATGATGAACAACTCTCAAGTTGTATAATAGAGTCTGACCCTGTGAAATAGGTTATTGTAAAAGTTTCTAATAAAACCAGAAAGCCAATATTCGCACGCTATCTTTATAATATACATACAGGGTGTCCATAAAGTTCGTGTGCACTTTAAAAAATTTATAACTTTATTTGTATTTGCGATAGAAATAATCTGTAAAAATGTTATAAAGTTTAATGTACCTAGTTTTAAGTAGAGCTAAAATAACTAATGTGATTTTAGCCATTACTGTAAATCAGTTGGCAAATGTTTTCCGTGAACTGCAAAATCGTATTACCCTTTGTATTGCTAATGATGGAAACTTAAATAAAATTTCAATAAAACCTTAAAAATATAGATTTACTTTTTTCTAATCCTTTTTACAAATTATTTCTATCGCAAATACAAATAAAGTTATAAAGTTTTTTAAAGTGAACACGAACTTTATGAACACCCTATATAAGAATATCCTGAAAATGTTGCTCACATTTATAAATATATCCTGAAAATTTGCATACCAATTCTTTGTGAAAACATTGACTTTATAGTTTAATAGTGTCACCAGTTAATAGAATGTTCAATCAAATCTTTTTCTAACAATCAAGATAATCGAGTCTAACTTAAATGTAGGATCGCGAATGCTGATTTATAAGGCAGTATCTCTTTATTTGGAAAATTGTCGCCACACGGTCTACCGACCTTCATTCTTTCCGATATCAATTTTTTTATTTTAACTTTTAGACAGAAATGATTATAATTCAAAACTGGTCAACAAAGCTAAATTTAAATAAAGAACTAAACTAAAATGCTACCAGCTTCTTAAGAACGTGGATGAATAAACTTATCATAGTCAATAAAGCTGAAATCGGTTCCATCGAACTCCACGTAAATGTGACTGAATGTTGCTCTGACTAACTATACGTGAATGAAAACGCATATAAATATTGCACTTATATAAAACTCTAAGTCTCTGTACTAATGTCTCTGTCAAAGAAACTATAGATAAAATAAAACAAAGTTATATAAAGAGTTTTCGTTTTAACCGCCTAATATTAAACCAACATTTGTACGTAAATTTCTACCTCGTATCACACAAGTATGACCATTATGATAACATTTACACACAGACCGACAGCATGGTTATGGGGTCGCCTCTTGATTCTACTTTTTCTAATTTCTCTATGACTCACTTAAAATCTTTAACAATTTTTCTAAATGATATATGTTCATTATATAGATGACATTCATACTAACAAGAAGCTTAGATAAAATAAAGAAAAGCTTAAAGAAAACCTTTGAAGAAAACTATTATGCATTTTATTTATGAACTTATAGACTGAGCGTGTGAGCAACGATGAGGTATAGAGAGGATGCAAACAAGGTGGAGGCTTATACTTAACATCAGGAAGAGGCAGCTGATGTTTCTGGAAGGAGGGCTTGGAGAATCTGATACGGGTCGAATAGAGGGAAAGCGAGACAAGGGAAAGCAACGCGTGACATACCTGACGGACTTAAGCAAATGGATGACAGAACGTGATCTGGGGGAGGAAGCAGAGGGAAGGAGCTTGCTGAGAGCTGCAAGGGATAGAGGGAAATGGAGAGCCATGATCGCTTACGTCCTGAAAGGACACGGCACGTAAAAAGAAAAAAAAAAGAAGTATTAACCTTCTTCGATGTTTTAGAGAATTCTAACAGTCCGACCTTTACTATTTCTCTATATAAAAAAAATCACATAAACATAAATTCTTGTCTTCTTCCTTATCAAGGTGAATGTTTTCACAGATATAAAGCAGTTGTTATAAAGAAGGTGATCAGCCGAGCTAAACGAATTTCTTCTTCGCGCACATTATTTTATAAAGAATAACATAAAGCAAACGCTTATTAATAATAGTTTCCTAAACCATGACATCGATGTGCAAATAAATTTAGCTTCAAAGAATTCTAGAAAAAGTAACACAAACTACAATTCTTAATTTATTCTATTTTAGCCAAATGAATCCTAATTATAAACAAGATGAGAAAGCCGTTAAAATATAATTTGTAGGCGCATTTCACTTTGTTCTGGTAACATCTATGGTTTGTCATTTATTATAAAAAAATGTAAAACAGTTAACCTTGTCATTACTAATAACATGTAAAAACAATGTTGTACATGAATTACCCAGCTCTTTGAGAGAGAGCATCAACATCATATCAATTCTTACATTGACCATACCACTAGAATACTCTTTCGTAGTTGACACTTATCGGAATTTATTGTAATTCATACACATATTGATCAACACGTCACAAACAACTAAAATATGACTATTAGCATGAGACAAATAATAGAAGATAATTTGAAAGAAACACTCGAATTATTGAAGCAATCGTTATACAAAAAGACAAAAAAACTCATATTAATTAAGCACAATATTTTTCACAAGAGAAGACAATATAAACTGTGTTTAAATAGTTAATATCTTTGTTGTCGGTTGTTAAATATTATAACCCCTAAAGGACTAGTTAAAACCAAATCAAACAGTATACCATTTACGTAATAAACAGTTCGATACATTATGTTAATCGTACCCGATATAGACATTTAAATCAGAATTACAGCGTTCGTTAAAATGTCAGGATGAAGCTAATAAAATTGTCTCTATGGCACTGAAGACATTCCTGAAAATAACCAAAGACTGTCGAAAGAAGTCGAGAAAAAAAATTGTGCACTTTAAACAGTTTTTTCATAAATTTGATCTGGATGTGCGACAGGAAAAATACAATAAAAATTCAACAGAAAAACCTTGTCAGTCAATTTTAATAAAACTTGTTTGAGTGGTTATTTTTTTTTTAATCAATTCACCCCAAGTAAAATGATAAACCAACTAAAACACAAGGAGTTACTGAGAGTGAAAGAATATGAGAAAAAATAGGAGCGGAGAGAGGACAATAAAAGAACAGGATTCAAAATTAAAGTACTGCGTTTAAATTTGTAAAGTAAAGGTACCCTAGAGAAAGGTTCACAAGAGAAATTACCATGAAAATGTTTGTATAAAATGGCACAAGGAAACTACGTTATAAGCGTTGGGAATGTGACTGAAGCCGAAATGCCAGGTCAGGACAGATAACATTGCAGATTCTTCTGTAGATTTTATCAAGAATCTCTAGATACATTACAGAAGCACCAGACGAGATATGGAAGCAATACCAAATGCATTTATAAAGATGTAAGGTATATTCTGTCGAGAATAGTTCTATAAAACGACACAGTGAACCAACTTTCCTAGCAGCAGACCTAGCAATTTATTCAATATAATCGTTCTACTTCCTGTCAGTGGAAAACGTTAGACAGAGATAGTACAATGAGTTAGTCTCCTGGAGGTTAACACCAGCCATATGCTGATGGAAGCCAGAAAAGGTTCTCTAAGACGATGAAAAGAGAGCAGTTTCATTTTAAAGGCATTAAATTAACAAGCCATTTCTTGCCCTACTTAACAACAGATTGAAGGTCATTTTCGAGACCAGTTGACATCCAACCTTACCATTAAGACCGGAGTAAATAGTTGTGGCATCAGTACAGATACCAAGACGAGAAACGAAGAAATCGGGAAGGTCGTTAATGAAAATTAGTAACAAAGTAGGTCCAAGGATAGAGCCTCTTTGCAGCACTAATTAATGTAAAAAGACCTTGTGTGGCCGTTCAAGATAACTTTTTATTATTTTTCTTTAAGTCCGATATCTCAGGCAACAGGCCGATATCTTTAATCTCGATATCTAAGGCAACAAGCCGGTATCTTTAAGTCCGATATCTAAGGCAACAAGTCGATATCTAAGTCCGATATCTAAGGCAACAAGTCGATATCTAAGTCCGATATCTAAGGCAACAATCGATATCTAAGTCCGATATCTAAAGCAACAAGTCGATATCTTTAAGCCCGATATCTAAGGCAACAAGTCGATATCTAAGTCCGATATCTAAGGCAACAAGTCGATATCTAAGTCCGATATCTAAGGCAACAAGTCGATATCTAAGTCCGATATCTAAGGCAACAAGTCGATATCTAAGTCCGATATCTAAGGCAACAAGTCGATATCTAAGTCCGATATCTAAGGCAACAAGCCGATATCTTTAAGCCCGATATCTAAGGCAACAATCCGTTTTTCATTATTCTTGTCTAAAACTTGACAAACTCTTTGATCAATAACCGTTAACATATTGTGGATAAGTCCATAGTCTGACATAGTTATTAGCTGAATTTCTAAATTAAAAAACAAAAACTGAATTAAAATGTTTTTAAATAATAAAAAAATAAATTAAAACTTAAAATGTAAACTTCAATTTACTCCAATGAAGTCCTAAAGAAAAAAAATGCGACACGCGAAAAATCTTCCCACTCTCCAAAATTATTCCTGATATATATAGTTATACCACGTTTTCCCATATATATATATATATATATATATATATATATATAAGATATCGCACATTGAGTGCTGGTGTTAATAAAATAGTGCTCGATGTAATATAACAGTCCACTACCAGCAAATGTCTAGCCACACCGATCAGTTACATCTCCCTGAACAGAGCTAAATTAAGTCTCATTTAAATACACATGAAGACTTACCAAACTCTATCTACCACATATGTGTGTGTGTAGTTATCGATATCAAGGATATAGCGTATGTAAATATAAAAGTGAACATCGAAATCAACACCCAGCGGCGACAGTTTGTTTCATGCTTAAACGCAATCGTCTGACCATGTGCGTTCTGTTTTGGCTAGACTATTTATACATGCTGTCCAGTGATGCATTATGGATAGGTCTATTGAATTATTCTAACGGTTATTGTGTGGGCGGCAAGGGTTATATTTCGAATTATTCTGGGGATTATTGAGGGGAAATAATTGTGGGTCCGAATGCAGTTTTGTGGCTATTTTATAGTGTTGTTTAACTTTATTATTGATTGCTTCGTTATTTGCTGTTTATTGTTATTATTACGTTTACTTATGTTTATCCGTGCATTCGTAATGTGTTCATTTGTTTATTATTTATTTAATTTATTTACTTATTTATTTATTTATTTATTTGGATTAATTTATTATACTTATTTATAGTTTATTTATTTTTATTTTTATTTACTTCTTCGTTTTTAGTTTTCGATTTTAATTAACGTAGTTAAAATTTGCTTTCGTGTCTGCATTTTGAGATGAGTTTTGGTCATTTAATTTGGTCCGGGAAGGTAATTATAGCTATTTCCTCCTCTAGACAAAGTTTACAGTTTGGGAATTTATAGGTTGGTGTTATTTTCCAAGATATTTTTGGTGTGATTTGGTTTTCTTTTTAATTACCCATACATGTTTAGAAAGCACTGTGCTGTTCGCGTATTTACCATTTTTAAAGGATGTCTTGTGTGCGTGGTTTCTTTGTTTCCAAGGTCCTTCAGTTATTCCTATGTATATATGTATTTCGTTATTTGCTGATTTTGCAGTGGCTTGTTATATTACATTGTTCTGTAAGCAATTTCCATTTAAGGAACATTCGTTCTTTGCTCTGCAGTTACACGTGAGTTTGATTTGTGCGGGCAGTTTATCGGTTGTTTTATTGTATTATTATTATTATTATTTGTGTCATGTTTTCTGTGCAACTGTCGCCGATGTTGACTGTTTTTTTTCAATATCTTGTGGAAAGTGCTTGAAGATGAGGGAGGGTGTTTTTGTGCATGAGTTTAATGAATAATTTTCCTACGTTTGTTTTTACAATTTTCACCGCTGTGTGTTGACATGAATGCCCCGTTTTTTATATATATATATATATATATATATATATACACTATCAGAGTGTGTATAAAAAATGCCTGGTTAGTTTACGCATAGATGGACTCTTCTGTCTCCGAATACAGCATATGTTCTTCTTTGGATCTGGATCAGAATCTGGTATTTATATATTTTAAAAGTATTACCCTATATATATATATATATATATATATATATATATATATATATATATATATATATATATATATAATAATGCACTGATTCGTTATTTCCCCCATTTTCTTCGCGACGATCCTTGCAATGAAAATTTTAATATGCCCGCTGAAAATTGAGTCACCGAATTTTCTTCCTGGGTGAAAAGCCAGTATCGAAGCTTTCGTGCCAGCACGGAATACTGACTGAAACCTGAAATCTTGTCATTGGTTCATTCCCGCCTGTTCAGCCTCTATAGCTTTCAGGAATCACTTCTTCCGGCTATACCAATGTAACAGCTCTGATCATGAAAGACGCCTCTTTGTATTCGTTCGCAATATGTGTTCTGAACGACGCTAAATCGTTGTTCAGAATGCAAATTTGTATAGCCTCTCTCAAGTTTGCTTCTCGAGATTACTGACGACTCTGTAGGAGTGTATTGAACAAGAGTAAATCCTTAATCTCTCCTCCCTCCAATCAGTTTGAAGTATTGTCATTTACAGCTAATAAAACAGAATCCTTTGCTCGGAAATTCTCTTCCGACTTCACTCTGGACTCATCAGAAGTAACTTTGGCTGATTTTCCATCTTGTATCGAATCTCTACTGAGTGATATGCGCATAATTCCGTTCATTGTTTATTCTCTTCCAAACTAGATCCTCACAAGAGATGATGGCGGTATATCTACAATTATCCTAAGAGAATATTCTCTTGTACTGGCCCCTGTTCTCTCCAGACTCTACAACGTCCCTTGCTGCTGCCTGCATTTTCAGCTTGTTGAAAATCTTTTTCTATAACTCCTGTCTTTATGAAATGTGACGAACATTCTGATCCCTCGTATTATCGTCCCATTCCTCTTTTACCTCTAGTACAAGTGACTCTAATCAACCGACACGAAGTAGAGTGATTATATTGAATCAATTGCTAGGTCTGCTGTAAGGAAAATTGTTTCACTCTGTTTTTTTTTTCGACAATTTTTCTTGCTAGAGTCCATTTTGTGATTTTCTTCATGATGCCTTTTGGAGTGAAATTTTTAATCTTCCAGTTGAAAATGGTCTCCGTAAATATGCGTATTTTAGTGTCATTTTTATCAGTTTAAGAAAAGATCGACGTACGATGTATACACTGCTTGTTTACTATCTATCTATCTATCTATCTATCTCAATCTCTTCATTATCTATCTATCTATCTATCTATCTATCTATCTATCTATCTATCTATCTATCTATCTCTTCATTATCTATCTATCTATCTATCTATCTATCTATCTATCTATCTATCTATCTATCTCAATCTCTTCATTATCTATCTATCTATCTATCTATCTATCTATCTATCTATCTATCTATCTATCTCAATCTCTTCATATCTATCTATCTTGCTTTTTCAGAGACTGTTTTGGCAGAAATACAAGCGATAAAACTGTTAATGAAATTATGAAGCATAATAAATGCTGTTTTTTTTAAATAAAAGTAAATTACGTACGATATTGGGTGTATTAGAAGCATAAATTTGTATGGGAAATTATTTTGTTGTCAAAAACTCATTGTTTTGGAAATTCTAGCAAAAAATAGATAATTGCTGGATTTTAATGAAACATTCAGGACATTTAGAAAAGAATTAAATTACTTTTGAAATGTGTCTTTTCTAGAAAATCTTGGTAAAATATATATTTTTTAAAAATCCGTTACCCGCGACTCATTATCGCTTAACGTTTATATTAGTTATAATGACAATCTATCTATCTATCTATCTATCTATCTATCTATCTATCTTGCTTTTTCAGAGTCTGTATTAGTTATAATGACAATCCTTAGAGAATTTAAACCATCGTTTATTTTTTATTAAACAAGAACGCTAGTTGTAAACAAAATCTGCACTGAATCGTAAAATAAAAAATGCAATAAAACTAAGATTATTTAATTAGAAAAAAATTTAATTACATTTATAAATAAAATGTATTATAGACTCAATTAACTTCAGAAAAAAATTCGCTGAATAATAAAGTTTTACAAGAATTGTTTACATTTCTTTTTAAAAATTGTAATTAGAATAATCTATAAAATTTTAAATCTTTTAAGATTCTGTATTAATTTGTAGCGGTCAAGTGGTAAATTAAAACTACTTACTAATCATAAATTGTAATGTTCGCGGTAATTCAGGAAACTCCAATATTTTTAAAAGCACATTTTGTGTACCGATATTTTTAAATGCGGACGTCCATACACGACATTATCAGAAAATAAGTCGTATAGTAAATTTAAAGTATCTAAAATGCAATAAAACATTAGATTAGAATATTTTCATTAATTCGTAATATTACTGTGTAGTTAAGAAATTATATAAAAAAAAGGTTATATTTTTCAAGTAATTTTTACGGATATGTCCCCCGAAGAAAAAATTTAAAAAATTACCACCTCATAAAACACACCACTCCGTGTTAAAAATGCTTTTCTGTGTTATTTAAAGCTAAAAGTAACTGATATATTTTCAAGGCAATAATTAAAAGTGAAATAAGTTATTCTTTCTCAAATAAAGTTTCAGAAAACTATATTGTATTTTTTGAAAGATGTTTTTAATAAAGAGAATTACGTTGTGCTGAGCAAGTTGTAAAATATAGCTAAAATCAGCCATTTTTAGCGGTTTTAGAAAAACTCGTCCCCATCAATTTTAAATTAGTTTTGCAATTATTGTAAATATTAAATTTAATCTATTAACTTGAAATTAAAACTAAAATACAAGCTTCAAGAAAGATTTTTAATTTAAAAAAAAAATCATTTTAAAACTTAAGTGTCGCTTTTCTTTGAAAGTAACTATATAATGTGATATATGGGTATATAAAAAACGAGAATTTGTAAGTACTCAAATGACCCATGCACCCCCCCGTGTCTACATGAAAAGCTACATATTAAGTTTCCTAAAAACAATGATCTATTAAATCAGTGTAATAAATTGACTGTAATATGTAGACATTATATTATTATATAATGTCTACATATTACAGTCAATTACCTTAAAATATAGTTAATTGCTTTTTCATAAAAAATCCATGTATTACAATTATATATCCATTATTTTATTATATATAATGTTACATGTAATATTGTTTATATATAATATATATATATATAATGTAATATATATATATTATATCTATTTATATAGATATAATGTGATATATATGCATTTATATAATGTGATGTATGTATATGTGTTTATACGTTCTTTTTTTAGATTCAAATATTTAAGTAAATCTCTGTTTATAATAAACAGTATTAACAATATTTACCGGCCTTAATGTTCGATAAATTTTCATAGAAAATATGCGTCTTCCGACAGGAATCGAACCTGTATCCTATACGGAACCGTCATATAGCCTGACGTGTCTTTAACCGTTTGTGCCACAGAGGACCGTTCGATTAGCAACGTCGAATTTATTGATTTTTGAATTTTGATTTTCTATGAAAATTTCTCGGACATTCAGGCCGGTAAATGTTGTTAATACTGTTTATTATAAACAGAGCATTTACTTAAATATTTGCATCTATAAAAAGAACGTATAAACATTAAAAATGTCTTAAATATATATATATATATATAGTTTTTATATATGTATAATGTGATGTCTATATAACGAGATATATATATATATATATAATGTGATATATATCTATATATATAACTTGATATATATATAATGTGTTAAATATGTATATATGTAATGTGATTTATACATGTGATTTATACATATATATAATGTGATATATATGTGTGTGTGTGTGTGTATAATGTGATAAATGATTAATGCGAAATATCATAACAAAATATGTAATGTGGAATATGTGCAAACCAATTGAATGTTGGAAATTTATATATTTAATATTTTTTATTTAATTATTTCTTTATATGTCAAATAATATTTTCATTTAATTTTAGTCAATTTCTTATATTATGTAAAGATCTCATTGATTTGTTCACAGATATATTTTTAAGGGTTATTAACTGTTAATATTTTTTTCCAAATTGGCCACAAGGTTTTTGGGAACAAGGTTGCTATGGTGACGATTGTTTTGTTAGAAGTTTTCGTTTATATGTTGATAAATGAACGAAACAAAAAATATTAACATCCAACTGATTTTCATGTATTTCATCCCCAACATTCACACACACACACACACACACATACATATATATATATATCAAATAGATCGAATAAATAAATAAAATTTATCTATGTATAATAGTTTTCCCTAATTTAATTTTCAGAAGCAAATTCTAGAAAAAAATTCATTTCCGTAAAAAAATAAATTTTTGAAATAGATTTCGTTGAAAAAAAAGTTTATTTTCAATAAAAAATGTATCTCAATTTTAAAACTTTTGGCTTAGAGAAATGAAGTTTTTGGGTACATTTTTAATTTGGCATTGTGACCTGGAATGATAATTTTTTATCCATATAACTATAGAAGATATGCATATATATATATATATATATATATATATATATATATATATATATATATATATATATATATATATATATATATATAAGGAAGAGATTATAGAAAAATGTGTATATTAAAAGAAAAGAGAAACCGCAAATGTTTTTGGTTGTAATGTGGATTTTTAAAAAAAAATATGCTTTATTTTCCATAATTTTGCTACACGTGTTTCCGGTCTCACGACCGTCATCAGACAAACGATGGAGATTTCCGCATTTTTTAATGTTTTTCGATGTTAAATATTCTCGATATGAGACATTCTCTTTTTTGTGTGTTAGTCACCCAAATGTCTTATAATTTGCCGATGTCTTGTCTAGTTGATCGATTATCGAATTTAGATAATCCCTGTGTTTATCGTTCGTGTATATGTTTACAATTAAAATAGAAAAAAAAAAACGTTAAAAAACACACGATCTGCAAACCGACCTATGAAATCAATAAAACATGTAATTATACCTAAATAAACAAAATGAAATAATGTAAATATAGAGAATTTTGAAAATAATGCGGTTGAAACACATTGTTCCAATTAAAAGGTAATCATTTTTTTTTATATTGTTTGAGAAATATATACTTGTTTTCCGATTATTACAAAATTTTTATACCTATAGGTTTGCTAATATTTACATACAAACAAAAAATATTATGAATCATATAAGAAAATCGTCTGTTTGCTTGTCGACTTACCTATCTGTATTTATAGTTAGCTAGCTATCTTTTTTAATTTAAAATTTAATAATGATATATTTTTGTTAAAGGTAGCAGGCAGATTATGTTTTCAAGGTATTACCTGAATTTACAAAATAAATTAAAAACGTATTAAAATAATTTAAATGTCTCCTTTGAAGTTAAATTTTGGGTTTATTTGAAAAATAATAATTTAAAAGCTAATCCGTAAAAATGAAAAATAAACTGACGTATTTTAATAAAGATTTTAGACATTTTGTTAAAACATCGACTCATCGACTCATCGAATCACCACTATTGATGAAAAAATGAAAACAACAAATTTAATTTAAAAATTTCTAAAAATCCAATCTTCGTCCGGGAGATTTATTTAAAAGCAAATCAGTAAATTTAAAGATTAATTAGTTGGATTTTGTAAAAGTAATGTTTACCTTTTTTCTTAAGATATAGGAAAAACAATATTTATTTATCCATACTAGATTTTTTTATCGTATAGATTTTTATGAAACTTAGTATAATGAATAATTTTATACAAAAAAGAAATTAACTAAAAACTAGTTTAATGATATTTTTTAATTAAATTCATTGCTTTTATTTTATGATTATTTTCTTAGTTGTTTGAAAATATTTAATTGCTCACAATGAAGTGTATTTTAATTATTCTGATTTGAAAATATATTAAACTAAATAAAGTTCTACAAAAAAATGGAAAAAACTGATAAAGACTTATTGAATTGATACTCTTAACTGATTGCAGTCAAAGAATTATTGAATTATGTCCTTTTTCAACTTCCGTATGAAATATAATCTGACAGTTGCAAAAATGAAAGAAAAATCTTTCAAAAAATATTTACACTTAAAAATAGCATTAACCTTTACATTTTTCGATTTTTCAAACATTTAATAAAGGAATCTCTTGCCACGTGCAGCAGCAACTGAATAGATTTCAAAATCGCACTGAAAAATTACGAGTAGATTGTATAAAAAAATAGATGCTTAATGTAGTTTTATTTCCTATCAAATCTGAAAGAAAATAATGTTTTATTAATTTATGCAAGCACCAACAAAACAATTTTTGTTGAGTTTTATTGAATTATTTTTGGTAAGGTTCAGGAAGAATTTTCAGTATGTTCACAGTTGATAATACGTAATATTTTCTATACTGAAATACGATCTTCAAGGATTTTTCTTTATATAATATTTTTTTTATATAGTTATATAAAACGCCCAGCAAATTTAAATGTACACGCATGTATCGAAATGGATGGAGGTGAAACTGATTCTCAAAAATATTTTCCCAAAGTTTTGTAAAGTAATGTGTAACATAAATATAATTCATTAATGAATAAGCAATGGAAGTTTAATTTAAATCGGACAATTCCCTGATGTTTGGTAAATTTTGAAAAACTGAGGATAGTGTTTTTTCTTAATTTCATAATTGAAAATAAGCACGCATTTTGGTGAAGACTAATGTCGAATATTATATTTTTAATTAAGTTTTTCTTGGCCGATTAGTTTCTGTATCTCAGTGTTAAAGATGTAAAGGAATTGTATAATATTTACCTTAAAATATAGTTAATGGCTTTTTCATAAAAAATCCATGTATTACAATTATATATCCATTATTTTATTATATATAATGCTACATGTAATATTGTTTTAATTCCTAGTGTTTTTTAATTCTAAATATTGCCATGTATTAAGGCCCATTGAATAAAATAAGTATTGTATTTTAGGTTCAAAATTATATAAAAATGATTTAATTATACCCTTTAAGATAGATCTAAAATATATATAAAATGAATTTTTAAAAAACAGAAAAATTAACCTATTGTTAGAGATATACATATCTCTTGGATTATTTCTTCGTAACTTAAATGTATATTCTTAACCGGATGTATGGTGTCGCGTCTTAATATGACAGTTCCCCAAGTCATGTATGAATATCCCCCTCAACAGGTAACCTATATTTTTAAACTTTTCTGCTTTAGCTTTGACCTGTCTTTTGATTGGTCAAAGGCGACATAATTATAAGATTTTAAAATCTGGATCCCCCTCCTTCTTAACACTTTAATAATCAATCGAATTGTTTTTTGTAAAGTAAATCATTTCCATCATAAGTTACCGAACATTGCCTGATGACGGTATAAAAAATTTAAGCCCCGAAATTTCCGTGTCGAATTGTAAAATATTTTAAAAAATCTTCAAAATGATATATATATATATATATATATATATATATATATATATATATATATATATATATATATATATGATATATATATGATATATATATATATGTATATATAAATATATATATATATATATATATATATATATATATATATATATATATATGTATATATGTATGTATATATATATATATATATATATATATATATGTATGTATGTATGTGATGTTATATAATGTATATATATAATATAATAGAGGAGAGGGTTACTTCTTATGATTCTGAACATTGTTTTATTTTGGGAATTACTGGAGCCAGTCGAAAGCCAGGAATCTAAACAAGAACGAAGGTTCGAGTTCCTGTTTCCATTCCTCTGCATCTTCCTCACCAAAATACGGAAACTAATCCGTCAATATAAAAACAACAAAAACACAGTAAAAATATAATAGACATCAATGGTCTTTTGACAAAACTTAAATAAACATTTGGTGCCTAAATCTCCTGAGGAGTGGACGGACCGATTGCTGGAGGGTCCGTCTACGAAACTGTAGAGTCGAGATGCAGAAAATAACATCAATCAGGTAAATGACAAATTTTATATTTGTATTAATCCTGAATATATATGTATATGTGTGTGTGTGTGTGTGTGTGTGTGTGTGTGTGTGTGTGAGAGAGAGAGAGAGAGATAATGATATAATGATATATATCAAGAACAATATTGGGGGAAAATGTTTGAGAAAGTGACGCGTTTGAAGTCCTAAAGGACAAAACGCGGGACAAGAAATTTTTTTTACACTTTTTCATAAATTTTTCTCCAATATATATATATATATATGTATGTATATTTTAGGTTCGATCTCTGCACAAGGGAGTGAATAAGAACTGGACTAGATATCCCTAAACATACTCAATGAAACAAAAACAATCAATCTACGTAGATTAAATAAAGATATAAGTTAGGAATTCCTTTTATGTTACCAGAATCGACGATGAAGGAAAGAGAGCAAAATGGCTGAAACGTTGTGATAACAAAAACATAGGTGAGTACAACAGGCCGCATGTAAAAAGTGTAGATAATGATAACTTCTCATCTCAGAAAATTCAGAAATATATATATATATATATATATATATATATATATATATATATAGTCTTAAGATGTGCTATATTTATGGGATAAAGTGCTCAATATCAGAGATAGAGCGTGTGTAAATATAAAAGTGAACATAGAAGTCAACACTTAGAGGCAACACTGACAGGCCTGACGATTGCATCTAGCATGAAAGAGACTGTCGCCTTCTATGACTGTTGACTTCTCTGTTCACTTATATATATATATATATATAGTGGAGATAATGAGAAAAAGTGGAAAAAGCTTTTTTAACGACGCGTTTTGCTGACATGTGTTAGGTTTGCCGTCTTCAGGTTGGAATGAAAAGACAAAGTCGTCTAAATAAGACATAATACCTATATATATATATATATATATATATATATATATATATATATATATATATATATATATATATATATATATATATATATATATTAGTGAATGTTATATAATATCCAACGTCGATAGCATGACTCAGAACGATCAGAATATCTCCGGACCTGAAGATTGCATAAACTGCATGAAACTTCGAGTCGTGCTATCGACGTTGGATATTATGTATATTCATTAATATATACCTATTGCTCTGTTTTATAATACTGAGCACTGTATTTATAACACCTGAGGAATAAATATATTTATACGTACATGCAAGTATTTTTTGTCCTACCCATTCCAATATTTATTTATTATGATTTTATCATATAGACAAAATGGTTTTGTCTATATGATAAAATTATAAATAAATAATTATCGCTCTACTATCGGTATCGAGCCCTCTTTTGGATTAATGCTGTGAACGTTGGAATTTATATATTACTTTCGTTCTCATCTCATCGGATATATATATATATATATATATATATATATATATATATATATATATATAACGTTCTATCACATAATCATTGAATGTGATAATGTAATTTAATTTATTGTCCATCTTGTCCTCAAAAATACCAAATCATTTTCCTTACACTCACTTTTGTCTTTCATTCTAGAACCCAACGTAACACACTTCGGCGAAACGTATCGTTAAAATATTTTCCACTTTGTCCCATTATTCCATCATATATATATATATATATATATATATATATATATATATATATATATACTCGTTTGGAAAAAATAATATATATATATATAATAATATAAATAGTTATACTCGTTTGGAAAAACCTTAGGTATTTTGGTTTGTAATTGAACAAACCAATGCATAAGGGAAAATAAGGAATAAAAAAAGAAAGAACTAAGAACATGAAATTGAGGCGAAAACAATCGTCCAGAATTCAAGCTCAGAGTCCAAAGAAAAAAACCCCTCCAAAACGAGTAAAGCAAAAGTAACTACGTAAAGTGCTCAATACACTAATTAGGGCAAATCTAAATATGAACCTAAAGAGCCAGGCAATCCTACCTAGGTTTCACCTATGCGGATCGACCCTGACAATCCGTATAGGTGAAACCTAGGTAGGATTACCTGGCTCTTTAGGTTCATATATATATATATATATATATATATATATATATATGTGTGTGTGTGTGTGTGCGTGATAAAATATAATTTTAAAGTATGCTATGTAAATGGATAAAAGTACTCAATATCAGAGATAGAGCGTATGTAAATATAAAAGTGAACACTGAGGTCAAAACCAGGTAGTGACTCTTTCATCCCTGAACACAATCTTTAGGCCTGAAACACATTGTCTCCACTTAGTGTTGACCTTAGTGTTTTATTTTAGTTTTATTTTCAAGCTAATAGGTTACATTTAATATTTCCAAAAAGCAAAATGCTTTGCTATGCATCAAATAGAATTTAAATTGATTGGAGTCGTTAGTTTTTTTCATTATGAGTAAAAAGGTTAAAATCGTCATTAGAACCTAATTCTTTTTATTAAAAAATCTTTCAAAAATAAATTATACTTTTTTGAAACTTTATTTGCGGAAGATTAGATGGCTTAAAGTTTAATTAATGATTTGAAACAAATATTACTTCAAATATTGCTTAAAATATCGCAGAAAAATCATTTTTAACACGGGGATGGGAATTTTTATCAGGTGTCGAAAACTCTTTCGATAGAGTTATGTTTGAGAATTTTTCGAATTGGGACAATTACTTGGCAAATATAACGTGAACGTCTTTTTACATAATTTTTTAACTACTTAAATATTTAGTAAATATTCTAAGTATTCTAATATTTTATTGAATTTTAGTTACTTTGGCTTTTGGAGATATTAGAAAATTACCAATAATTTTTAAATTTACTATATTTATCACTTTTATTTTCTGATAATGAAATATATAATGACCTCCATATTTACAAAAAATTGGCACATTTATACACATACAAAAAAGAATTCAAAATTGTTTTTAAAATACTGGTCGTTGAAATGTATTAAACTTTTCCATTTGTGATTAGTAAATATATTTTTTTTTATTTAATTTTTTAAATCATTTTATATCATCTAATCGCTAGAAATTAATACAGAATACTAAAAGATTTAACTCTTTGTTATAATTAAAAAATTAATTAAAGGAAATTATTCTTGTAAAAATTCATTATTCAACGAAATTTTTTTTTCTTAAGAAAATAGTGTCTATGAAAATCAGTTAAAACCTTTTCGAATTAAATAAGGGCTTAGTTTTGCTGCATGACTTATTTTACGATTCAGACCAGATTTTCGTTAAGTTTTTTCCATAAAGAGTTGACGAAGTAAATTATTCAAGGACGTGTGTTTATAACGTATTAAGCCGTACAAAGATGAATTTCTTGAAATTTCATAAATTTTAAAAATATCTTTCTTAACAAGATTTTCTAAAAAGAAACGTTTTTAAAATAATTTCATTCATTTTTGAAGTCCTGAAAGTTTAATTAAAATCCAACAATTGTTTGATTTTTGCAAGAAATCAATGTGTTTTTCACCGACCCACCATTAATTAATGGTCTCTCGCTGATGGAAGGAAAAAAAATTTCAAAGTTCTAAAAATATAATTTAATAATCAAAAAAACTTTTTTTCTTTCCTCTTAATAATGACAAAAATTTTGACGATAAAACTTTGTTTTATTAAGTTTCAGGCACTTTTCATCATATATAGTTATTTTTAGCGAATCTTTATATATATATATATATATATATATATATATATATATATATATATATATATATATATATGGACAGATATATATTTATATATATTATATATATATATATAAACAGACATATATATACACTTCATATTGGAATTTATTCCGTATACCAATCTTTTACTTGTATATATATATATATATATATATATATATATATATATATATATATATATATATATATATGTATACACACACATACATATTTTACAAATATTCATTTCAATTTCACCCACACCAAACACTTTTACACACATATACACAGGCATACGCTCCTCTCGCTCTTTTCTTTTTTTTTATATATATATATTTTATTTTTTAGCGAATCTTTATGTATGTATATATACATACATACATAATATAATATATAATATAATATATATATATATA
>CAHIKZ030000877.1:37500-40000 GCA_903632075.3 Acanthosepion pharaonis
TGACTTGAAGGGGGTGGGTAACAGATATAAAAATATTTTTTTTTTGTCTAGATTTTCTAAAAAAAAGAGACCATTCTAAAATAATACAATTCATTTGTGGATAAGTGCTGAAAATTTCATCAAAATCCGATGATTATTTGATTTTTACAAGAATGTCTAAATCAGTGGGTCTTTCACCGCAAAAAGACGCTAAAATTTCCTGTATTTAATTATGGTCACCCGCTGACACACACACACACACACACACACACACACACACACACACACACACACACACACAAACAAAAAAAAACAAAAAACAAAACAAAAACAAAAACAAACAAACAAAATTCACTAAAAAGTTTGAAGGATTTTTTAAAAATATAATGTAAAAATCCAAAAATCCTTTTGCCCTCCTTACTGACGTAAAGATTTTGACAGTAAAGCTTTTTTTAAATGAATCTTGGGACATTTTTCCATCATGCATGCTGATTTTTTAGCGAATATTTTGAAGTACCTATATATATATATATATATATATATATATATATATATATATACCCTTAGTAAAAGTGAATCCTCTTCTTCTCCCCTCAGCTGTGGGTAAATAGCAGAACAGACTGGGTTCTATAAGCCTTGGTTCTGGTCTGGGGAAGGACAACTCTGAATTCAAAACCTGCGGAGGGGTCGTTTGGGGACCCTGTGGCATAGTGCACCAGGTCTCTGTATTCAGCCCTTCAAAAAGTGCAGATGGTTTTGCACAAAACCTTCACCACTATAATCAAATCTCATGTGCTGTTCTCAGGCTGTCGGTTTCCTAGGAACTGATCTGCTTGACCCTCATACGTCGAATGTCGACGGGAGAGTCGAATAATAATATATATATACACGTGCAATAAGTTCAATAAGACCATATATATATATATATATATATATGTGTGTGTGTGTGGGGGGGATACTTTTTAGGAGATTTTGGCAGTATTCAACTGAGACGTTGGTGTTAAGGGATTTTATATCTAGACTGGCCATGAGTTTGTCAGTCATGTTCATTTCCCTTAGTTTTAAACGAACAGAAAACAATAACTGATACACACACACATATATATTTCTTATATATTTAAACGTTATATTTTAGTGGATACTAAATGCTTGAGTAGACGCTATGTTCTTGTTTGTTTTTGTTATTTTTTAACTGAATTACTTACACCCACATGTACACTGGAAAATCTTAATAAATAAAATGTACCTAAATTTATTAAGGTACACAGGCCAGTAAATTGAATTCATACTGTTTAAAAACAAAACAAAACAAAACAAAACAGTACAACAGGACGTCTACTTAAACATATCTAATAAAATATAACATTTAAACAAAGTAGTAAGAAATAATGCTGGATTAAAAATGAGAAATTCATTAATTCCTTAGTAATATATATAGTCGACTCTCCCGTCGAATTCGACGTATGAGGGTCAAGCAGATCAGTTCCCAGGAAACCGACAGCCAGACAACACCACATGAGATTTGATTATAGTGGTGAAGGTTTTGTGCAGAACCATCTGCACTTTTTGAAGGGCCGAATACAGAGACCTGGTGCACTACGTGCTACAGGGTCCCCAAACGACCCTCCGCAGGTTTTGAATTCAGAGTTGTCCTTTTCCTAGACCAGCGGTGGAGTAATGGATAGCGGCTTGGATTGAGGAATCGGAGAGCCGAGTTCGAATTCCAGTTGAATCCATTACATCACCTTACGTGCTAATACCTTTGGGAAAGGTGTAAATCCTCTTCTTCTCCCTCCAGCTATGGATAAATAGCAGGACAGACTGGGTTCTATAGCCTTGGATGGCAATTGGTCTAGGAGTAATGTATATATATTTTTATAAGACGACTGACAAGGTACTGCGATTAAGTTTTTCTTGTGTTCGTTTAAGTGTTTTTTTTTCTTGTCATAAAAATAGCCAACACTCAACTAAGAACATGGTCATAACGTGCTGACCGTGTTTTCAAAAAAAAAAAAATCTAACATTCAAATCGCTATAGATACACATATATAAAAATATACATATTCAGTTAAAAAAAATCCTTGATAATAGCTAATAGAAAAGCTTGGATAATTTGGACAGTTTTACACAAAATAATGCCCCAAAAAGAAATCACTTGTGCGAACACAAGAAAAATTGAATAAAAAGCTTAGCCGCAGTTACTTATCAATCGTTTTTAATGAAACTTGTATAAAACAGAAATTGTCGAGTGGTTGGAACTTTCGTTTTCTGACCATGAGACCCTGGTTCGAATCTCACTATGGTTGATTTGTCAGAAAGGAGACTTCCTGATATCGGTCTGGAAAATCCCAGTATGCGGCACCTTTGGAAAGAGCCTGAAAACCATATTCCGGGTTGAAACATTTGGGTCGATGGAACACATGGGGGTCATCGAATTTGAGTGTACTGGTGTTCAGATTGTTGATCATTCAAGATAACACGCTCTCTCCCAGAAACTATAACTAAGGTCTGCTCAGCATAG
>CAHIKZ030000877.1:45000-127500 GCA_903632075.3 Acanthosepion pharaonis
AAATAAAGACAATAAGAAACACTACCTGCCAAAAAAAAAAAAAAAGTGAAGTTTTGTTGAAATCGGTTGAAAAATGTAGGAAATCCGATCCCATATATAAATGAACACACACACACACGCACGCGCACGCACGCACACACACACACACAATAAAAATTCAAAATTATTTTAAAAATACTAGAGATCGTTGAGTTGTAAGTTTTTCCATTTAGGATTAGAAAATAGAGTTTTTACTTAGTAACAATATTAACTAGCCGCTAAAATAGTTTAGTAACAATATTAAGTAACCGCTAAAATAATTTAGTAACAATATTAACTAACTGCTAAAATAGTTTAGTAGCAATATTAACTAACCGCTAAAATAGTTTAGTAAGAATATTAACTAACTGCTAAAATAGTTTAGTAACAATATTAACTAACCGATAAAATAGTTTAGTAACAATATTAACTAACCGATAAAATAGTTTAGTAAGAATATTAACTAACTGCTAAAATAGTTTAGTAACAATATTAACTTACCGCTAAAATAGTTTAGTAACAATATTAACTAACCGATAAAATAGTTTAGTAACAATATTAACTAACTGCTAAAATAGTTTAGTAACAATATTAACTAACCGGTAAAATAGTTTAGTAACAATATTAACTAACTGCTAAAATAGTTTAGTAACAATATTAACTTACCGCTAAAATAGTTTAGTAACAATATAAACTAACTGCTAAAATAGTTTAGTAAGAATATTAACTAACTGCTAAAATAGTTTAGTAACAATATTAACTAACTGCTAAAATATTTATGCGGATTTTAAGAGATTGAAAACTTTATAAATTATTATAATTAAATTTAAAACATAAAAACAATTCTTGTATAAATTCACTATTCATCGAAATTTTTTCTTAAGACAATGATCTCCATAATATATCTTAATTCATAAAAGCAATTAAAAACATTTCTGATTAAATAATGTCTTAGTTTGGTTGCATTTTTTATTTTACGATTCAGAGCAGATTTTCTGTAACTAGAAATTAATGATTTAAATTTTTAACTTATATTTATATTGAATAATTTTATAACTTATATTTTTAATACATTAAGCGCAACAAAAATGAATTTCTTGAAATTTCATAAATTAAGTGTGTGCGTGTGTGTGTGTGTGTGGGGGTAACAAATGTAAAAAGAAAATTACAAAGATTTTCTAAAGAGGAAATTTTTTAAAAATAATTTAATTAGTTTGTGAATCGGTCCTGGTAGATTCATTAATATCAGAAAATTATCCGAGTTTTGCAAAAATTTCCAAATCAATGTCTTATCCATCACAAGATGACGCTAAAGTTTCCTAAACTAATTGATGATCACCAACTGACACAAGAAAAAAACAAATTTTTTAACCAAAATTTTGAAGGTTCTAAAATAATAACAAAAATATAATGTACTAATCAAAAAATCCTTTGGTCTTTCTTATTAATGATAACACAAAGTTTTCATCATTTACGCTAATTTTTAGCTAATCTTTGGAGATATATATATATATATATATATATATATCGATGCATGTTTCATTAAATAATATAGACAAGTTTTGTCTATTTATTTTAAGTAAGTTTCTTTCATATTGTGTGATAAGCTTAATAACATTATCATTGAAAGTCGAAAGGAAATCATCATATTGATATATGTTTAAATCCAATCTAAGCGTTCGGCTTACATAAGCCATTATCAAAGACGACAATTACATTTCAATATATCAAAAAATACACGGACGAAAAAATAATGATAGTCTGTTTTTGTTGCATGAAAAATTTCAAAGCAACGACAAACCCGTGTATATGAGACGCGGAAGCGAAAATCGAATCGCTGCTCGTGACGTCACACATGACCACGCGAGTGAAAACGAAGTATTAAATATGGGAAGCCCTTGGCATATATATATATATATATATATATATATATATATATATATATATATATATATATATATGTGTGTGTGTTTGTATGTATGTATATATATATATATATATATATATATATATATATATATATATATATGATATGATTGAAATAAATCATAAAAATTATTTTATTTTCCTATGTGATCTTCATATTTTAGATTTTATTTTGATATTTTCCAATCTACAAATTTTATTGATTTGTTCACAGATACTTACTGTTAAATTTTCAAAGAGATTCCAAATTTTAAGAGTTTAGGAGTAGCAAAGTTGTCATCGTCATGATTTTTCTTTAATTTCTCTGTTTTTCTATGGATGTTCTTATTAAATAAAATGGTGGCACCAAAATAAAATTTAGACATCCAACTCATATCATATATATATATATATATATATATATGATAAATACATACATATATTGATTATATGATAAAATAACTGATATGAAATATCGAAATAAATTATGTAAGATAGAAAAGAGTTGGATGTCTAAATTTTATTTTGGTGCCACCATTTTATTTAATAAGAACATCCATAGAAAAACAGAGATTAAAGAAAAATCATGAATAACAACTTTGCTAAAACTCTTAAAATTTGGAATTTGAAAATTTAACAGTAAGTACATAGAACAAATCAATAAAATTTGTAGATTGAAAATATCAAAATAAAATCTAAAATATGAAGATCACATAGGAAAATAAAATAATTTTTATGATTTATTTCAATATTATTGTCATCAAAATTTTTCAAATTGATTACAGGCTTTATAAATGCTATAACAGGAACCTTTTTAAACATCCTACTTATTTTTCTATATCCCATGTAGAATCGTACAATTATTTCATATATATATATATATATATATATATATATATATATATATATATATATTGAACAATAAAAAATATTAAAAAATTAAAATCTTCAGACACACTGAATATTATTATTCTTTGGTTTTTATTATTATTTCATTTAGATTCCTCGACTAGTTTCGGCCAACATGGCCATCATCAGGAGAAAAAATTCTACTTGTTGGTAGCAGTGAACTATAGAAATGAATATATATATATGCAAGTTGATATCAATATATTCATATATATATATAATTTATATTCGTACTAATATTATATATACAAAATAATACATATATAAATAAAAGTCATATTCACGTTGATACTATATAACCATAATCACGCACGCACGCACGCACACACACACATATATATATATATATAATTATTATTAATAAGAATAATATCTAAGGAAAATCTGTGTGAGCTTAGCTTTTTTAATGCTCAGTAGAAAATGTCATGATGCCATTTCTAACCTTAGATCTCTGGTTGGGACCCGGAAGGAAATGAGTATACAACAGAAATCAAAGGAAATAATAATAATAATAATAATAATAATAATAATAATAATAATAATAAAAGTAAATTTGTATATTGCCGAGAAAAGAAAAACTGAATTTCTGGAGAATAACGCTTATACGGCAAGTATTATTTGTAACTAAATTGTTCAATATTAAGAAATGGAGCCTTAATATTAAAATAATTTTAAACATTTATTTTATTTGAACAAGTCTGAACATTTTACATTATTTATTTATAAAACATATATATATATATATATATATATATATATATATATTGATTATAAATTTATATATTAATATAAATTTTATGTACGTGTTTATATTAGTATATAGCCATATTCATGGTGATTGCCGCATCTTACTCACCTACCTCGCATCATTTGTGATTTCTTACGTCTCGTTTCGGCGTCCATGGTCCCCAAGATATCTCTTGAGACCAGTAATCGATTTCATTGGCTTCAGTCATATATGATAAACTGTGTATTCTTGGTTGAGTTGATTGGATCTGCATGTCCTAAAACTCTACCAGCATGTGCCTCCTAAGTCAGGATAATGTTCTGCGAAGCTTGTTGCAAACAACACATGTATTGTTAACAGGACAATGAGGTAGGTTAGCATATTTGGCTGACTTCTGCTTCTTATGATGATCTTTCACATGGTTTACATACACACAATATTTCCAAGATTTCATATTAGTTGGCAAATCAGATCCATTCATACATATATGCACACATGCAAGTTTCATTAACGACGTTTGATGATTGAATTTTTATTTAATTTTTCATGTCTTTGTTCAAGTGTTTTATTTTCTGGTATGTAAAAAGTATGTAAAAACTATCCAAAAGTTCTGCATACCCGAGCGCTTTCGGCTATTCTTTTAGCCCTTATCAAGGACGATTTTCAATTTTTTTTTATTTTTAACTGAATGTGTGAGTTTTTAGGAATGTTTTATTTTCAAAACACGGTCAGCACACAGTGGCCGTGTACGAACGTGTTAATGTTATTGAGTGTTGGCTTTTCCCTTTTTAATATCAGTGCTTCCATTATTTTTAATCTTTTTTCATATATGGATGAGGCTTGTATTTTCCACTAGCATGTTTCGGATGGAGTTTTGTAGGTTTTCGTCTGTGTTTAAATGAATCCTAATTGAGCTATGCTCATGCAGGTATAATGTGAGACGTCCAGATAGGGATGTAGTAGTATAACCAATATAATTATGAGTTTGGTTTGATCAGAGACACATATACTTTACTGCCCAAATACACGCATACGTATCTCTCTCTCTCTCTCTCTCTCTCTCTCTATATATATATATATATATATATATATATATATATATACATATAAAAAGGTTATATACACATTCATCACTTTCATTTGAAATGCATGTACATGTACGTTTACGTGCGCACGTGTGCATTTTAATTCAATGAGAGATCTAAAATACTTCTATAAAATTTAAAAGAAAATATGATTCCATTTATTGCTCAGTCCGACGAAGTGATTATTCAAACTTAATGGGAGAGAATGTATTAATTCAATGTCTTATTTCAAGCCCAGTCAAACTGTGTGCCCTCGAGTGATTGCGTATGTTTCCATGTACATTAAATGACACATGTACTCACGTACAATACAGCCATACGCATATACATTATATACGCTCATGCAAAGTCACACGCAGACAGTGTGTGACGAATAGAAAATCAGCTGTTCTTATATATATATATATATATTAAGACATTTTTATGTTTAACATTCTTTTTATAGATACAAATATTTTAAATAAATGCTCTGTTTATAATAAACAGTATTAAACAACATTTACCGGCCTGAATGCCCGAAATTTTCACAAAATATTCGTTCTGACGAATTCGAACCTGTCGGAGGACGAATATTTTCGAACCTATAAACAGAGATTTACATTAAATATTTGTATCTATAAAAAAGAATGTATAAACATAAGAATGTCTTAAAAATATTGTCGGACTTTGTCCATTCCATATATATATATATATATATATATATATATATATATATATATATAATAAACTCTCCCGTCGAGATTCGATGTATGAGAGTCAAAGCAGATCAGTTTCCAGGAAACAGACAGCCCGACACCGGCACATGAGATTTGATTATAGTGGTGAAGGCTTCGTGCAGGACCATCCACACTTTTGAAGGGACGAATACAGAGACCTGGTGCACTGAATGCCACAAGGTTCCCAAACGACCCTCCGCAGGTTTTGAATTCAGGTTTTATATATATAAAAGTTAACCTGGCTCTTTAGGTTCATACTTAGATTTGCTCTATTTAGTGTATTGAGCACTTTGCTTAGTTATTTTTGCTTACTCGGGTTGCGATTTTTTTTTCTTTGGACTCTGAGCTTGGATTCTGGACGATTGTTTTCGCCTGAATTGCATGTTCTTAGTTCTTTCTTTTTTATTAGTTATTTTTCCTTGGGTATTGGTTTGTTCATTTACAAGCCAATACACTAAGTTTTTCAGACGAATATAATTACTTATATTTATAAGATCATATATATATATATATATATATATATATATATATATATATATATATATATATATATATATGTCTCAGTTGTTTTAAAGAGTATAGATGGTTTGGTGTTATATATATATATATATATATATATATATATATATATATATATATAAAATTTATATCTGTGCTGATAATAATATAGATATTTCGAAAGATTCGCTAAAAATGAGCATACATAATGGAAAAATGTCCCAAACTGAACAAAGTGTTTTATGTTATTAGTTATATTAAAAAAAGACCAAAGGGTTTTTTTGGGGGGCTATAAAATTATATTTTTAATCCTTTTTTAGAACTTTTAAAAATTTTGATTCAACAGTTTTTTCTTGGGTCAGTGGGAGACCATAAGTATAGGAAATTTTTGCGTCTTTTTTGCAGTGGAAAACACAATGATTTGGAAATTCTGGCAGAAATCAAATAATTGTTAAATTTAATGAAATATTCAGGACTTATATACAAATTAATGAAATTATTTTAGAAATGTTTCTTTTTCTAGAAAATCTTCATAAAATATGTCTTTTTACATTTGTTACCCACTCCGACTTTCTAATTTTATTGTGTTAAGAGAATTGCAATTATGGCTAAAATCAGCCTTTTTAACGATTAAAAAACCCATTCCAGTCAATTAAAATTCGTTTTGAAATACAGCAAAGTATTTTACTCATTGGAAATATTAATTTAATCTGTTAGCTTCCAATTAAAACTAAAATAAAAGCTTCAAGAATGATTTTTCATATATGAAAATTCATTTTAAAACTTTTCATAGAAGGTAACTATATTATATAATACATAAATGAATCCCAAATTAAAATAATATGCATAATAAATACATTATAAAAAATTCAACAACAATAACATTTACTCATTTTCGTTTACTAGACATTAAATTACATCACTTAGCATCTTCCATAATTTACCTTGACTTTCAGTTAGGCTGATGCTTATTTATGAGCGTTTTTAAATGTCACAATTCTGAAAAACTAACGACGTTTATACTTTTGTTTATTAATACTTGTTGTAAAATAAAATCCTTACCTTTGTCTTGATAAAGTTCATCAGAGGACGAAAAGCGTCGGCTAAAATAAGTTTTCCTTTCGTCTTATATATATATATATATATATATGTGTGTGTGTGTGTGTGTGTGTGTGTGTGTATGTGTGTGTGTGTGGTGGATTCTTCCGTCGTATTCGACGTATGAGGGTCAAGCAGCTCAGTTCCTAGTAACCGACAGCCAGACACCAGCACATATGATTTGATTATAATGGTGAATTCTTTGTGCAGAACCAACCACACTTTTTGAAGTATATAAATTGAATTGCAAGTAGATAAAATTCAATACTCCATATGATATATGGCCATTTCACCAAGGACAGGCTTGTCAAGCCCGTTCTGGGCGAAATGGCCATATATCATATAAATAATTTATCTACTATAATCATATTTAACTCTATAATAAATATACCGAGCTCTCTTCTGTGGATCAGTTTTAATATTTTTTATATTACTAGGATTCACTTGGATTAATTATCACGGATTTTTACCTATTAAAAAAAATATTGGATTCAAAATAGAGATAAATACAGGCACAACAATAGTAAACTTCCTTGACGTCACTCTTAGCCTGATCAACAACACATATGAACCATACAAAAGAAAATGACACCTAACACGTACACACATCCTCCAACCATCCACCTTCTATCATCAAACAAATACCAAAATCAATCAGCCGCAGACTATCTGAGAACTCATCTAACATACACATTTTCAATAGCAAAAAAGCACCATACAACGAAGCACTAAAAGCAAGTGATTACACACAACAACTACAATATATACCTTCACAGCCAAAACGCAACAACAGAAAGAGAATCATTATCTGGTTTAATCCACCATATAAAAAACCGTTAAAACGAACATAGGCAAGATATTCCTAAACTTAATAGAAAAACACTTCACTGAAGCAAACAAATTATCAAAAATATTTAACAAAAATAACGTAAAGATCAGTTACAGCTGCACAAAAAAACATAACAGAAATAATCAAAAGCCACAACAAAAAAAATGACAACCTACAAAAATGAAACCAAGGATCCAATATGCAACTACAGAAACAGAACAACATGTCCACTCCATGGAAATTGCCAACTTACGAACACAATATACAAGGCCAAGGTAAGTGCAAACAACAACATAATGCACTACATCGGTGCCACCGAAGGTCCATTCAAGATGAGGAATAACAATCACAACCTTTCATTCACCAACAGGAAATATTCGAACAGCACTACACTTTCTACATACATATGGCAGCAAAAAACAAAAATATCACACCAACAATAAGTTGGGAAATATTGAAAAAAGCCCCTGCCTACAGCAACATTACAAAAAAATGCCTACTTTGCCTACACGAAAAAGTAGCAATAATATTACACAAACCGCAAAAGAATTTACTAAACAAAAAATCAGAGATAATCTCCAAATGTAGGCATGAGAACAAGTACCTATTATCCGAATTCATACCAAACGGATAAAAAAGACAAACCACTAACAATCACAATTTAATTTCAAGATACCATCACAATAATTGTATCTATCGTTATTATCATTGCACCACCATTAGTAATCACTTCTACCACTTTACAATAACTATTAACTAATAATATTATCATTACCACCAACACCCAGCACCATCACTTACACATCACACCTACTATTAACATATAAATCCACTACAATCATTAACGTATATTACCCCCAGCATATTTAATAGCTTAAAACAATAAGATCAGATATAATTTCCATATGTAACAATGAGAATAAATACTCATTACCAGGATTCATAATAAATAAAAATGAACAAATAAATATAGAAAACAAAATAAAATAAAACACCAACAACAACTCTTTAGTTCAAGCTAGCACCACAATAATTACATTTATAGGTTTTTATTATTCTCCCACCAACATTACTAATCACTACTAACAATTTACAATAAATATTAACCACTTATATTATCATTGCCACCAACCCCCTTACATATTACTATCACATCACATCTACCATTACCATATAAAACCGCCATAATTATTAACGTAAGCTACCCCCCTCTCCCAGCATATTTAATACCACCATAAAAATAACCAATAAGTCATAAAAAAACCCAACAAAAAACAAGGAAATAACCAGCTTTAATATAATAACAATAATGCTTTTGTAAATTAAAATTTAAAAATTAAAAATTATAGCAATCTTCAACTATCATAATTTTACACAGAATACCTATTATCATGATTTATACCAAAATAAATTAATACATATAACAAAATAAAATAAAACACCAACAACCACTTTTTAGTTCAAGCTACCACCACTATAACTACATTTATGGTTTTATCATTCCCCCACCACCGTTACTAGTCACTTCTACCAATTTAAAATAACTATTAGCTAATTATATTATCATTGTCTCCAGTCCCTTGCAACATTACTATCACATCATATCATATAGACCCGCTATAATTATTAACATAAACTACCCTCTCACCCAGCATATTAAATATTAAACATCACCATATAAAATAACCAATAAGGATTACAAATTTCTACCTGTTACATATACACAGTCATCAAAAACAAACAAATAACCAGCTTTAAATATAACAAATACCCCCCTTTTTTTTTCAAACATTTAAAAACAAATATAAATAATAATAATTTTTACCTATCATAATTTTACACAAACCCCACCACACGTATATACATACATGCGAAGAAATTTATTCACTGGAAAAATAAAAATATGACATGTATACATTCACGAGACATTCACGAGAAATTTTCGCTACACTCCCAATCTTTGAATTTCAACATACAAATGTGTATGTATAGACACAACACCACCCGTATACATACATATATCATATCCGAAACTGCCCACATATGTTTATATATGTATGAGTCCCGACGGACGACCAAGTATGTATATGTGTTAGTACGATGACAAAACGACGACGTTTCCCCCAGCACTTCCACAATAATACCAATACACGCAATCTACATAAACCCAAAATTTTTAAAAAATTAATCAGTTTGTCTGACGATCGCTAAAGCGTGAAACCCAGGGTCACAAACTCACATCTATCAACCAAATATGTTAGCTCTATCTCTGATATTGAGCGCTTTCTAATAAGTACCGCGCATATAATATATAAATAAATAATATATATATATATATATATATATATATATATATATATATATATATATATTTATTTATATTTATATACACACACTTTTCACATATATTTCGCTCCCCCACGGGTTGAGCACTCGCGCTATTCTTTTAACGAATATATATATATATATATATGCTCAACTGCATTTGTTTTTTAATACCCACAGAACTATTCTGTAGTTTTTACTGTAACTTTGCTGTACACCACCCCTAGTACAGTTTCTTTGAAAGTGTGCATAATCTGGTGTGATCAATGGTAGAACAAAGCTAGTATGCTCAAGCCCTCGGTCACGATGACTTGTAAGTTCGTGCTAGCACAACTATTGACGGCTTCTGAATAGTTTCACCTTCTCAATTTCACTCTAAAGGCTTGGGTCAAGTCGTCGTGTGACTTTTAGCTACTTAGGTTTTACCTCGAAATGTATACACACCTTTACAGCTCTTAACTCACTAAATTTGAGTGACTAATTTTAAAACAATGACTGAAACAAAACTAAGGTTTCAGAAAATGAAACTTGTCCCAAAGAGCTTCTGATAGTGAAAGAACGTAGTAAGAGATAGTCTAAAAACGGTCTAGAAAAGTTTCAAATATCTCAATCAACGTGATTCTCCGCTGCTGAATTTAGAGAGAAGTCTGAAACCGAATGTTTTAGATGACCAGAAAATGCCCAGAAGATGTTTTAGATGCTCAGACGATGTCCAGAAGATACTTTAGATGCCCAGAAGATTCCAAAAGATGTTTTAGATGTGCAGAAAATTTTTAGATGCCCAGAAGATGTCCAGAAGATGTTTTAGATGCCCAGAAGATGTTTTAGATGTCCAGAAGATGTTTTATATGCCCTGAAGATTCCAGAAGATGTTTTAGATGTGCAGAAGATGTCCCGAAGATATTTTAGATACCCAGATGTTCTGAAGATGTTTTAGCTGTACAGTGATGTCCAGAAGATGCTTAGAAGATGTTTTAGATGTCCAGAATATGTCCAGAAGTTGTTTTAGATGTCCAGAAACATCATTCAGGGAGTTCACGGATATTCACGAGGATCTTCAAAAGTGGGGAAAGTCTGCTGAAAAACTTACATTAATTATTCAAGAAAATAAATTTGGCGTGTAACTTATGTGATAGACATCCCGGACTATTTAAATAGATTGGTCCGCTCGTAAAAAATAAGGAAAAATTTTTGAGAAATAATTTTTGTAGATCAGCATTTTCTAGACCTTTCTTAGGCCGGGACACTTGTCAAAATTGAAAAATATAAATTCGTTATCGATTTAGAAGGGGTGGCCTGTCTATAATATTAATTCAGTGTTAAATCGATCCTTGTTTTTACAGTTATCTGACCCTACTTTTTTATTTACAAATGTCATTTTGAAACTGTGAAACTGTATGAAACCGGCATTTTTTACAGAAAGATTTAAAAAAAAAAAAAAACAACCGGATATACACATTTTTATGCTTTATTTTATGAAAATATGTTAAACAATTGTTTGTCTGACAAAACAGTGTTTTTCCTTTTTGCATAAATTTTATACTTTTAATTCATGTAAAGTTTTGTTTTTTTAAATTCAAAATCTATATATCCGTTTTTCTTTAACTAAAAGGAATATATTTTGAAAAAAGATATAAATAAAAAAATTCACATCACAAAAGTAAATGCGGAATATGTATATGTTCGTTTATTTATTAATTAAAAAAAATCTGTTCTTTAATGTGAAAAAATCTTTTTTGTAAATAACAAACAAAAGAAAGAAAAAGGAAAATAAACTCTGTTTTCATTCACAGTTATTAATGACGTAAGCAGAGTTTCAGACATTTGTTAAATAAAAATAAAGCCAGATGTAAGAGCACCCGACAAAGGTCGAACTTATAATTCTGATCGAGCGAATTATAGATAATAACTCTGTAATCTGGTCGATATCAATGTTTACCGGTAAAAATGATAGCAAGCTAAATATGGTATTTTTTTTAGAAAGGTTATGGTCTACACTTTTTAAAATTGAAAAATCCTGATTTGGAGCACTCATTTGAGAAATTTCGTTATGGGGGGATAATTTGAGAAGCAGATCTGAAATAATGAATCTGAAGTAAAACGTGGCCGTATTTCACTATTAACAGCTGGCATATATCAGTAGTCAAAAGCAGCGACACAGTATGTAACATTAAGACACTAACACAAAACAAAGAACTATTAGCTTTATATGCCTCTTAGTGAATGAAATACTAACTAAACACCTACAATTTACAGACCAATAACTGGTCTGTCAAACTGAATTTGATAAATAAAACAGGGAGAGATAGAAAGAGAGAGGTGACAGTCGGACAAATATTTTAGAATATTTTCGAGCAACCCATATGTTGTTCTTAGACCTTGCTCTCACTGTATAGAACTTTCAAGATGGTCACGTGATATCTATATATTTTTCAGACCAGACAACAAACTAAGAAAGTTTTTTTTTTTTTTTTTTTTATCTCGGGAACCACTGATGTTGAGAACATGAAATTTTACCTGGTTATAACTGTTGTTAATAGAGACGAATTGGCAGCATAGTTTTATCTTCACTATGACCTCTTCCTTTTTGGCAGTCTGGTCGGTAAAACATAGGACCTATCCAAAGAAGACTTGACGGTCTTATGTGCGACAAGCAAGGTATGAATAGAGAATGAAGAAAACAAATACATAGAAACAACTCATTACATCAAGTAACTGACTAAGAAAATTGAAGCCTGAAAGTCCTGTTTTGCTAAACAAAGTGATGGCTCACACTGACAATGTAGGTGCTTATTAAAAAAAAGTGTGTATATCTTTTCACATTTTTTTTTCTGCCGAAAATGTGATCCGTGATACAAAAAAACAGAAGATTATACAATTTGAAATCTTTAATTCAAACACTATCGTAAAAATACTAGGCCCAGAAAATAGCACTCCATCAAAAAAGGTTTTAAGATACCACAAACGGGTATTGAAATGTTCCCAAATCCACCATCCAAAATAGCAAACAGAACAATGTAAATGGCCTAATGATGTCACACATTATGAAATGGACAAAGTCCGACAATTATTTTAAGACATTTTTTTATGTTTATACGTTCTTTTTTTTTTTTTTTTATAGATACAAATATTTAAGTAAATGCTCTGTTTATAATAAACAGTATTAACGTAATATACCGGCCTGAATGTCCGAGAAATTCTCAGAGAAAATATGCGTCCTCCGACAGGAATCGAGCCTGTATCCTACACGGAACCGTCAGATACCCTGACGTACTTTTACCGATTGAGCTACAGAGGAGCGTTTCGGTTAGCAAGATATGAATGTACGAGATATGAATGAGCAGATATGAATGTACGAGAGAAAATCATGGAGAATTGTAGTTTAAACAGTAAAATCGACCTTGTTAACCGAAACGTCCCTCTATGGCACAATCGGTAAAGCACGTCAGGCTATATGACGGTTCCGTGTAGGATACAGGTTCGATTCCTGTCGGAGGACGCATATTTTCTATGAGAATTTCTGAATCAGACCAGTAAATATTGTTAATATATATATATATATATATATATACAGGGTAAGCCAAAAGTAGGTGGACAGCATATGATAACGTTTATTTTGAGATTACATAATAATACAATTAATTACATAGATTACATACTAATACAATCAAATTTTGATAAACAATTATTACATATAAAATAATTTGAAAGAAGCCTCATCGGTCTACACGGTGTTATCTAAAATTATTTTATTTTCTTTAATTTCGTTCAGCATGATCTCATTAAATTGCAGCCGTATGTTTGGATCATCCTCCAATAAGCCATGAATTCGCCGTGAAGGATAAGCTTTCAACCCAATAGATTTCAAAATTCGTATAAAAGAGGTTTGTGAACTGTTCAATTCTGCTGAGGCTCTTCTGGTGGACTTTTTGGGACTGTGAAAAAATGGTTCGGCAACAGGTTGCTTATGGTCCTCTGTGAAAACTGTTTTGTGTTGACCAGTTTTTTTTTTCATTAACAATTGAGCCAATAGCATCAAATTTGTCACGAATGCGGTAAATGGTTTGTCTCTTTGGGGCAGGTGGCAAATGTTTCAACCCATTTTCTTCTAACAGTTTACAGCATTTTAAGACTTCAATACTCTTTTGTTATATAAGAATAAAGTATCACTGCCGACACTTGAGATTGAACATAGATCGTCAGTGAGCAAACACAGGCGATCCCATTATTGAATTACGTAGACAACGTGACCATAGAAGAAACGCATATGTGTAGGAAGTAGCTGACGACTAACGATCGCCTTTCTAGTCTATCCTCTATTACTATACGGATCTCCATTTCTAGTCTATCCTCTAGTTGTAAGAGTTGTATATTTAGATAGCAACCTTTCTTCTATACATGTTTCATTGAATGTGACAGAAAAGACAGAACAGGAAATTCTTACAACTTTTGGTATCAAATTTTTCTAATGTTCTTACAGTTTTCCTTGGCGGGTGAGCTAATAGAAACTACCCGTAATAATTCATACACCTTTTAACACAAACGTTGAAAATATATTAATAACGAACACCTTAAAAATGGCTAATGAACTGGCCGAAAACGCATAGGACAATAGCGATTACGGGCAGTTCCTGTATTCTCTTGATAACTCCCTCAACAGGAAAATTGTACGAAAATTAGACAAACTTAATAATAAACTGTTTTTTCCAAAACTTTTCTGTCTTGTCACAGTCAATGTGGTTTATACTACAACTATGCCAAGCGGAAATTAATTACATTTTCTGGAAGAGATCACATCATCTAACGTGATCAGCAGTTTTGAACAAGCTACGGTCAAACCTTCGGCCACAGTGAATTATGACTTCGTGCTAGCAAAGCTTTCGAACAGTTTCGTCTGCCAAATTTCACTTACAAAGCTTTGGTCAACCCGCCGTATGGTTTTCAGGCACTTTCCAAATGTGCCTCACACTGGAATCACCCCCCCCCACTCCTAGTACATAATGTTTCCGCGCAACGACAATACTCAAACGACAAGGTCAACAGACCTAGACTTTGGAAGAAGATTCTGAAAGGGTTTGTGAATTTGGTACTCGGAGGTCATGCAAAGTCACCAGTGGTCATCAAAGAATGCATCATGCCATTTCTAGACAAATGAATACATTATATCATTTTTAGACAAATGACGAATACATCATAACATTTATAGACAAATGACGAATACATCATATCATATTTAGACAAATGAAGAATACATCATGCCATTTCTAGACGAGTGAAGAATACATCATGTTATTTCTAGACAAATGACGAAGACATCATATCATTTTTAGACAAATGACGAATACATCATATCATTTATAGACAAATGACGAATACATCATGCTATTTCTAGACAAATGACGAAGACATCATATCATTTTAGACAAATTTACATCATGCCATTTCAAATGAAGAATACATCATGCTATTTCTAGACAAATGAGGAAGACATCATATCATTTTTAGACAAATGACGAATACATCATGCCATTTCTAGACGAGTGAAGAATACATCATGCTATTTCTAGACAAATGAGGAAGACATCATATCATTTTTAGACAAATGACGAATACATCATATCATTTATAGACAAATGACGAATACATCATGCTATTTCTAGACAAATGACGAAGACATCATATCATTTTTAGACAAATGAAGAATACATCATACCATTTCTAGACGAGTGAAGAATACATCATGCTATTTCTAGACAAATGACGAAGACATCATATCATTTCTGACGAATAGACAAATGACAAATGAATACATCATGCTATCATTATGAATAGACAAATGACGAATACATTATGCTATTTCTAGACAAATGACGAAGACATCATATCATTTTTAGACAAATGACGAATACATCATGCTATTTTTAGACAAATGACGAATACATCATGATATTTCAAGACAAATGACTAATACATAATATAATTTTTAGATAAATGACAAATACATCATATCATTCTTAGAAAAATGACGAATACGTCACATCATTCTTAGAAAAATGACGATTAATTATCTATCCAACATATACTCATAATCTACAATTCTTATGTCCATAAAACAACCCCATTCCTTAGCCATCTGCAACTTGGCACGTGGAACTAGAACAGTGTACCCCAGCAAGCGAAATAAGGGGTTCAGTTCGACATTCCAACCACCTGAAGAAAGCCGGAGCGTACAACGGCCGAAACGTTGTAATAAATATGCCGACAAAGATGAGGACAATAGTCCGAATAATGTAAATAGTGTACATAATACCTCATCTCAGAAATATAGACAGAAACTTCAATTCTCTATAAGCTTGTAAAAACATCATAGACCAGTTTACTACTAAGAAAGATGCCAATTTCTTGGAGGATGGAATCATGTAGCTGCGCCAAAGATGGCGAAAGCTAGTAGAACAAAACTGCACATATAAGGTTGAATTAATCTATGCCAAAATATATAAATATTGTCTTTGAAAAAACAAAAAAAGAAAGGATTTAAAAGAAAACCAAAAATACAGGTAAACAATATAAAAGAGAATATGGATTTAAACGAAAGAATTTAAAAGAAAAAGTATTTGAAAGGAAAAATAAAGAATAAAAATTTAAAGTAAAAAACGAACGAAAGAAAATTTAAAAGAAAGTAAGAAAATTTAAAAAGATTTTAAAAAGTAATTTAAAGGAAAAACATGAAAAGAAAGAAAGGAAAAAGGAAGACAAAAGAGAAACGTGACTGAAAGAAAGAAAATTTAAAAGTATTTTAAAAAACAGTTTAAAAGATACGATTTAAAGAAAGAAAAAAAGAAAGAAATAAAGGCATGTTTAAAGAAAGAAAAAAGAAAGGCATGATTAAAAGAAAGAAAGAAAGAAAGAAAGAAAGAAAAAAGGAAGATAAAAGAAAGACACGACTGAAAGAAAGAGAATTTAAAAGTATTTAAAAAAAACAATTTAAAAGAAAGATACGATTTAAAAGAGGAAAGATAAATGAAGGGCATGATTTGAAGAAAGAAAGAAAGAAAAAAGAAGGAAAAAAGAAAGAAAGGAAGGCGTGGTTTAAAGAAAGAGAAAAGAAAGAAACCATGATTGAAAGAAAGAAAGAAAGAAAAAGAAAGAAAGAAACAAACAAACAAACAAAGAAAAAAACAAAGACAAAAGAAAGCTACGATTTAAAGAAAGAATAAAGAAAGAAAGAAGGTAAGGTTTAAAGAAAGAAAGAAAAGAAAAGCTGCTTAAAAGACGATTATTATATCTATTTTATCTTCATTTCTCTATTAAAAACGAAGCAGGAAAATTAAAAGAAAATGACAACGAAAAGAGAGAACGAGAAAATTAGTATACGGCGAGAACAAATTTAAAACGAACTTCATCCATGTTTCTTTTCCCGAGTCACTATTCACTTGAAATAAAGTCACTTAGCAATTTCCCGCCCCTAGCCTATTGTCGTCTACCAACTTTTGCCTTTACAATTTCAATTCGCATGCGTCGATATCCATACTTTTCCATTTTTCGTGGTTCATCCAAGCAAAAAACCAAACACAAGAATTCTTTATTTTTCTATTCATCCGAGCAGACTAACTCGGAATGGCGTTAAGACATGCTTCCCACACCCCTGCTTCGTCTCCTCCAAGGGTACCCACACCGGCTGTCGTATTCGTCTGCGAACCTCTTGACACAAAAAGACAAAATTGGCCAACCAACATTGTTTCACGGTTCATATCCGTTCCTCTTTGTAAATCATTTTATTTTGCTTCCTTTCTTTCTTGTGTCGATCTTTTCGTCAAACAATATAATATATATATATATATATATATATATATATATATATATATATATATATATATATATTTAATGTGTGCCAAACGACGACACGATGTCTCAGTGGACTCCTCTACTCTACTCCAAACACACCTGACATTCATCTCTTGCCTAGTTGTTAGCCTCTGGCTAAGAGATATCCCCGCTAAAAATTAAAAAGCGTAGAAAAACATCTTCAAATCAAATCGGAAGTTTCAATTATTTCTAAACTCTAAGGCCTATCTCTGATTTGAGCCTGGTGAGAAATTTCTGTTTTATATCTTTAATCCTATGGGTCATTTAGAAGTCCCTGAATATCTCCTTAATACTATGCAGTGCATATGATGTGCTAGGTTTGGACTAATTTTCACCTGTTTCAAATTGTTGAATACGGTATTTTTCAAACTTAGCTCTATCCAACTTAACGTCAAGTTCGGATTTTGTTTTTTAATTCTTGTAACTTTCAATTCCTACAAAACCAAAATAATAGCGATTCATCATCACCGCGCAGAACTTGAATTTCGTCCGTTCATTATTAATGGTTGTAGTCTCAGTGGGGCCCTTTGCTTTGAACATCTGCTGAAAAGGTTAGGAAGGAAACTCCCATCAATACTGGAAAGAGCGATAAATGGACTCGAAAAACCTATTTTTCTGAAAACAATATTTTAAGAGAAACATTTTATAGATTTCAACCGAAAGCAGTAATAGCTGCTCGGTCAATGAATGACAAATATTTCCTCGTAGGGAAACGGCTAATATTACCTCATTACCATTAACAATGGGGATCAAGTTCACCTCAGACCTCAAATAGAAATATATACGCTCCATAGCTAAAGATGCTGGGAAAATGATAGGTTTCTTACATAGATTCGCAAAGTATCTGATTCCTTCTGTCACAAGTCTGATCAGACCAAAAATGGCGTATTGCAGCCATATCTGGACTGGAGCTGCCCAATCCTCACTTTCCAGCCGTTACGCAATCTTATAGGGGATAGGCGTATTTTACGGTCTCTTTCTCACAGGCGCTGTATCGCGAGCCTCTCACAACTCTATCGCTATTTCCAAGACAATTTTTCAGACAAGCTCCATTCTTTACTGCCATAAGCTCAGACCTTTACAGTCAACACTCACCTTGCTACTTGAATCATCCCACTCCCTACGTATTCTTTTGATAAGGAGGGTGTTCCACTCCGAATGTTTCATCCCAAGAACCGCCATTTTGTGGAACAGACTCCCGCGTGGATGCTTCCTCAAACACAATACTCTTATCTTCGTCAACTCTAGAATCAGTCGTAAGCTATCCTTCGTATTCTCGAAATCTTCAATTTCTACTTCTTCATTTTACTATCATATCATACAACTCATTCAGTGACACTCTACTTTGAGTGGCTCTTATACCTTATATTAGGTAAACTTTAGTAAAAGATAATCCACGGTGCATAACTTTTGAAATATTGAAAAAGCCATTAGATAAACTGGACTAATTACAATGTTCAGGCTATCATCCTCATCTTTGTTGCCATATTTATCACAACGCTTCGGACGTTGTACGCTCCGGCCTTCTTCAGGTGGTTGGAATGTCGAACTGAACCCTTTATTTCTCTTGCTGGGGTACACTGTTCTAGTTCCACGTGCCAATTTGCAGAGGGTTAAAGAATGTACGCTCCGGTCTTCTTCTGGTGGTTGGAATGTCAAACTGAACCCTTTATTTCGCTCACTGGGGTAGACTGTTCTAGTTCCACGTGCCATGTTTAATGGATGTCAGTTATCTGTTATCTCCTGTTAATTCCCTCTTTAAGTTCTCCACTGCCTTAACCGGGTATTGAACTCACACTCTTTGGATAAATACGTTAGTTATATCCAGTGACAGGACCCATATATATATATATATATATATATATATATATATATATATATATATATATATATAAAAAGGCTTAAACACTAATATTCCATGGTCATAATTTATTCCATTGGAATCGTAAATACGATCAATTCATCAGACCTACAAATTCAAAAAAAGAAAACAGAAAAAAAAACAACTCTGAAATAAAAAAAATAAAATTTAGAGAGAGTGTAAGTATGAGAGTGTGGGACGAATGTTAGAGCTATAGAGAGGGGTAACAGACGAGAGAAGGTGGGAGATTAAAATTTAACAGAGAGAAGTTTTAGAGAGGGGAGTTAAAGACGGTTTAAGTGAGAGAAATATGAATGTTGTCGGATGTCTAATACATTAAAGATGTAACCGGAAAGGATACATTTTGTGGTAACATACACACACAATAGACGATCTAGTCTTAAAGATCAGAAGAAGAGGGAGGGAGAGGTAAAGAAAAGAAAAAGAGGTGGGGGAGAGAGATGGGGCGAGGGAAACTAAAACTGAAGGTCATTTACTGAAAGGGTTGTTGTGTAATTAAGAAAATTTGACAAATTTAATATCGACTACAGGTCACAAATCAAATATAAACCTCTTGGGATTTTTTTATACAAAATATATATGTATGTGTATGCATGTATGTATATATATTTATATATTTTACATATGTATGTGTATATTTACCACTAATATTATCTCTCTCTATATATATATATATTGGGTCGATTTTGTGCCGATTAATTTTAATGATCGACCCACTTTTTAAAATTATGAATGAACCTTCTCAGACAAGGAGGCAATACCGTCAGAAATTGTCTGAAGTTCATTTCTGGATTGAAGTACAAGAAATGCGGTTCAAGCATTCGACTTTCTTGTCATCACAAGGGTAGGTAGAGACAGTTGGTGAGTTTAATAGAATTAGTTATATACATTTGAAGATGAGGGCTCTTAAGTTATAATTTGTTTTATTGATTGATGAGTATTGTTTCGAGGATTATAAGCCTGTTTTTACTATTTGATCTTGCCATTTTGGTACTATTGTGAGTAGCTCTTTAATGTTACTATGAATTTAAAAAAGTCGATCATTAAAATTAATCGACGCAAAATGTCTGCTGTTTTTAATACATATTTTTTTGAACAACAGTAGAGTTATTGCTCCGTTTCCTATGAAATTCTTCTCATTCCTTTTCAATTAATTTTAATTTTAATTATTAATCAATTCACTCCAAGCAAGGGAATAATGCCACTAAGACACAAGAGGCTACTATATCCCCTCGTGCCTTGTAGCATCATTGCCTTGTTTGGAGTGAATATATATATATATATATATATATATATATATATATATATATATATATATATATATTATGATCTTATCATATAGACAAAACCATTTTACTCACTACAAAGATGCAACTTCGTTTCAGTGCATTCCAACTGCACTTCGACAGGTGAGAACCGTAAGCCCTCTTTTCGTTCTCATCGCATCGTATATATATATATATATATATATATATATATATGCTAAATGTTTGGGGCCACTCTATCGAAGAATCGCATAAAAATTGAACGTTGCATGCCTTTTTCGAAACTAATTTGCAAACTCACTTCCGACCAGTGCAGAGGGATTTCCTTTTCGCGAAGGGTTTTATCAATATATTTAATCAGAATAATAACGAAATTGACCCTTTACTACTTAAAGCTGATAATAATGTTAGGTTCTGGCTGATTTTAAATTTTATGTAGTCCATCACTCTAAAAAGTTGGGATAAATAGTTTCAGTAGTCAAGCTTAGTAGGAGTTAATCAAACCAAAAGAAGATATGAAACTTACGAATTATTAAATCCAGAGGGTGGCCGCCCAACTTTTAGCCTATAGTCTCCTCTCTCTCTCTTTCTCCACTTTTCTTTCTTCTCTCTCTCTGTCTCTCTCCTCCATCTCTCTCTCTGTCTCTCTCTGTCTCTCTCTCTCTCTAGATATATATATATATATATATAATTCAATTTTGCTATATTCATGGGTTTAAAGTGCTCAATATCAGGGACAGAGTGTATGTAAATATGTATATTGAAGTCAACACCTAACAGCGCAAGTCTATTTCATGCTTAAACGCAATCTTCAGGCCATGTATATTGTTTTTTGGGGGCTCGACTATTTTTATCTGCTTGTCAGTGGGCATTATGAGTAGAAGGTCTATTGTATTATCCTAACAACTGGACAGATCATCCTCTTCTGTGTGCCGAGCCACATCAGGTCGTAAGCGATCATGGCTCTCCGTAACTTCCTAACTTTGTAGCTCTTAGTAACATTTATCTTTTTACAATCCCTTCCACTCATCGTTTCGCAATTTATCCACTCGTCAGGTAGGTGATGCACGGCACCCACTTGTTCATTTTTCGATATGTCTCGTGGGTGTCAAATTCTCCAAGCCTTCTTTCTTCAGTATGTGTTCAAGAAATTTTAGCTGTCTTCTGATTCTGAGTGTAAATGTTTCTATCTTCCGTAAAACTTCCTCGTTACTTACGCGCTCCGTCAATGGCATTCTCATCATCCTTCTGTAGAACAACATTTCTATTGCCTCCAGCTTTCTCTTCATCTGTGATGAAATTTTCCAGCATTCACTGTCTTAAAGTAATGAAAACACCGATAGCCGTGCAATTTTTCAAGTTTATTGAACTTCAAATCAAAATTTAAAAAAAATGACCCCCCCAAAAAAAAAAACAACAACAAAAACAGAACGATTAACTATTAGAACGTTTGGTGCTTCATTGGTATTGTATTAACATATCAAAGTCCATGTCAATAAAAATATTCATAGCATTCAGTCTAATATGGCAGAAAGGCCACAAGAAAGGGGCACCATATGCGTTCACTGAAGTAGTAATACACTCCGAGACTAGATTGCGAATCCCTGCTCTACGTTAAGAGACAAATTTAACCCAATAAAAGGATTCGAGAGCCACTCAAGGTAGAGTGATGCAGTTGAAATGGCACTGATTAATAAAGTGCGTGATATAAATGGAACAGAAGCTAGTAGAAAGTGAAGAGTTTGAGGACAAGGAGGAAGATTGACCATTGATTTGAAGAGATCAAGAATGTTGTGTTTAGGGAGGCACCCCCGTAGGTGTCTGTTCCACAAAATGACAATTCTTGGGAACAAGCTGCCTGAGTGTGTTATGGTAATTTACCCATGCACGCATGGACTCTCCCAGCTATAAATAGGAGCAGGTACTGCCTTTGGAGAGGGAAGTTTCCAGCAGTCAGCTCTGATAGTCGGACCGAACATTTTTGCTGTAACACTCTCGTTTGTATATGTTTGTATTACTGTTAATGTTAATATATTTGTTTAACTCAATTCCTTTCTTTGCGTCTTTATTTCTGGCCCTAACAAGGCCACAACAGAGTAAAGTTCGTTTTCCTTATATTTGGAATACGGAGGGAAAAGATGATGATTCGACTCCGTAGAAATGGCATGGCGTGTCTTAGCTGTAAATGTCTACATTGGTGGAGCTCAAAGAACGGAGCTCATATGAACATTTGCTAAGGAAGCAACAATAAGCTTTCAACGTATGTAGGAAAGAAGCTGCGAAGTGGATTAATGCTGTAAACACCAACAACAACAACAACAAAAAGCAAACAAAACATACTGTTGTACAAGAGTAAGTGTCGTTGCCGACACTGTGGTTTGAAACTAGATCACGATTCCATTATTAAGTAGATCACGTGATCATAAAGGAAGTGAATAAATAGGAAGTAGCGTGATCACTATACGAATTACTTCAGAAGTGTGCTGGTCAAAATCTCTACTACCGGGCAGAGAGGATCTCCAGACGAGGCTATGTCCAAGGGCAGAGTCTCGTCTCGGGAGACAGCTAGCCGACCCCGTTTTTTACGGGGTCTACGGGGAATTTTTGGCCGTGCCTACGGGCTCGGATACCCCGCAATAAACTCGGCCTTGTGCCATATCCAACCGCGTGGGGCAGTTAGTGAATATCTCACAGTACACTCTTCATGTCTATCCATTATTGCTAAACGTTCACTCTCTCTATTCTACTACTATACGGATTATGATTCTCTTCTGATCATTATACTATTTGACAATTACTACTTGAACAAGTATTACTAGTGCGGATATTATTGGAAGGCGTTACTACTAGTACCGGTGTCTATAAAGGCTCAAATATAATGAGCATTTTTGGAAGTGATAACAAGCTTCCTCTTGACATAGCAACAAGTGACAAGCGAAGCTGTCCAACATCACAAAATGGCGACGCAAGGAATCACAAAACAAACAAACAAAAAAAAACATTGCGTCTACCCAAGCATAGGTATCCATTAGAATGACTTTTCCTACCAGAAGACTGCGCAAACAATTCTGAACCCTATCAAAGCTTGAGGATTGAGTAGCTCCAGCCCAGATATGGTAGCAATACTCCATTTTTGGTTTAATCTGATTCATATAAACCTAAACTATGGCAGAAGGTTTCAGATTCTTCCTGGAGCGATAAAATGACTTATCTATCTATCTATCTATCTATCTATCTATCTATCTATCTATCTATGTTTAGGAAAAGGAAACAATTAAGTATAAGCAACCGTATACGAGCGTGATGGCTTGTGTACACAGGTAAGCAAATAAATAATTACTAAATTTTGCCCAGAGGTGTAAACATAATAGTGCTCAATTAGGTTAGACAGAGTCAGGAAATATATATTAATAGATATACATATACCTACGTAAGACTTAAGTTTCGTTGGTAACCAACAAAACTTAAGTCGCACACCAAACGTATCTATCTATCTATCTATCTATCTATCTATCTATCTATCTATCTATCTATCTCAGTCTGTTCATATCTATCTCAGTCTGTTCATATCTATCTATCTATCTATCTATCTATCTATCAGAGCCTGTTCATATCTATCTATCTATCTATCTATCTCAGTATGTTCATATCTATCTCAGTCTCTTCATATCTATCTCAGTCTGTTCATATCTATCTATCTATCTATCTATCTATCTATCTATCTATCTCAGTCTGTTCATATCTATCTATCTATCTATCTATCTATCTATCTATCTATCCTGACGTAACAAAGCCCATTAGTTTGCGTACCGGTTTGGTTATTTATGCTAAGGCGACGTGGATTATCGGAGTTCGAACGGGGTATGATAGCGGGTGCCAAACAGGTGACATCCCTTAATCTAATGTGTTTACGCGTATACTGGAATACCTGTGAACAGCACAGTGACCGACTGACCAAAAGTCCTTTATAATCGTGATCAGACGCATCAGGCGAGAATTGTATAGAGTAATAATGACACTGGTTCAAATCGCATCCGCACTCAATATATCAGATGTATATCTAGCAATTCAGTTCAATGTTCTTTTGCATCCATGGGATATGGGACCCGAAGATCCATCAAGATGCTCCTATGAACACCATAGCACTGGAAACATCGCCTCATCCGAGCTTATCACACATGGACAGTAGAACAAGAACAGTTTAGCCCTGAAGATTAAATAAAGGCTCAGTTTGGAATTCTCTGTAGGCCGGCGGTCACAACGACCTAATCTCTGTGGTAGCAATAACAAAGACGAGAACAATAGTCCACATGTAAATAATATATATATATATATATATATATATATATATTGTTGTAACCTACTGAATGACGAATAACCAAAACGAAGGTTGGAAATGAAATGGTAATCTTTATAACATCAACAAAATACTACAATACTCGCCAGCGGCGTGAAGTAGGTAATCCACTGCTAGTGATGGACTACTTAGACAGCATATTACCCCCAATTACAATAGTGTCCAACGTATTTATGAGGATTGTGACATACCCATTAGTGTTCATAGGTACGGTGTATAACATATATATATATATATATATATATATATATATATGTCCTTCTTGCTTATATACAGGTATATATGTACATATTTTTTTCCCACCTATTCTGATTGTACCTTCTCTGTTTTAATTTTGAATCTCCCGTGGAAGCCTGATGAGCGGGAGCAAAACCAGTTGCTTCCCTCCCCCTTGTTGTTGAGTGTTTTTTTTTTTAATTATTTAACATTGTTTTAATATGTCTTGTAATATTAAATTTTACACTTTTATTTCGATATATATATATATATATATATATATATATATATATATATATATATATATATATATATATATATATTTCATAAAAACGACAGACAAGGTGCTTTTATTTAGTTTTTTATATAGCTACTCATGCGCTCTAATAATTATTTTCTTTTTGGATGATAAATTATATAAAAACTCTCCGAATGTTCCTTTTATCCGAGCGCTTTCGGCTATACATTTAGCCATTTTCAAGGATTATATTTTAACTGTTAAAATAAGAAATTGTTTGTTGTATGTATGTTTTGTAAAATGTTTTCATTTTTCAAAATACAATAAAGAGATACAAAGAACATTCGGACAGTTTTTATATAATTTATCACCCGAAAAGAAAAAAATGATTAGATCATATGAGAAATTATATGAAAGACTAAATAAAAGCACTTTGCCTGTCGTTTTCAATGAAATGTGCATGAAAGAAGGATTGCTGCCTAAATACACACACACACACACACACACACACACATATATATATATATATATATACAGGTTGAGCCAATGGTAGGTGGACAGCATATGATAACATTTATTTTGAGATTACATAATAATACAATTAATTACATAGATTACATACTAATACAATCAAATTTTGATAAACAATTATTACATATAAAATAATTTGAAAGAAGCCTCATCGGTCTACACGGTGTTATCTAAAATTATTTTATTTTCTTTAATTTCGTTCAGCATGATCTCATTAAATTGCAGCCGTATGTTTGGATCATCCTCCAATAAGCCATGAATTCGCCGTGGACGATAAGCTTTCAACCCAATAGATTTCAAAATTCGTATAAAAGAGGTTTGTGAACTGTTCAATTCTGCTGAGGCTCTTCTGGTGGACTTTTTGGGACTGTGAAAAAATGGTTCGGCAACAGGTTGCTTATGGTCCTCTGTGAAAACTGTTTTGTGTTGACCAGTTTTTTTTTTTTCATTAACAATTGAGCCAATAGCATCAAATTTGTCACGAATGCGGTAAATGGTTTGTCTCTTTGGGGCTTGAGTTCCAAATGTTTCAACCCATTTTCTTCTAACGGTTACAGCATTTTAAGACTTCCAATACTCTTTTTGTTATATAAGAATAAAGTATCACTGCCGACACTTGAGATTGAACATAGATCGTCAGTGAGCAAACACAGGCGATCCCATTATTGAATTAAGTAGACCATGTGACCATAGAAGAAACGCATATATGTAGGAAGTAGCTGACGACCAACGATCGCTATTTCTAGTCTATCCTCTATTACTATACGGATCTCCATTTCTAGTCTATCCTTTATTACTGTGCGGACCGCTATTCTATTCTCTATTCTATTCACTATACTATTTCTTTATTCGGATCACTAAACGGATTACTTATTGAACGAGTCTTATCGAGTAAGTACTATTAGTGCGAGTGATATTCGAAGACATCAGGTCGTATTCGAGAATTAAAAATGTGTGAACATTTCAGTAAATTAAAACCTATTTACTACAGGAAAATTAAAATTCTTAAAAATGTTGAATCGATTCTCTAAAAGCAGACAGAACGAACAACCATTATACAATTTGTAGAAACAAAATCCTAAAAAGAAATCTCTTGTTCGCATACAAGAAAAAAACAACAACACAAAACAGAAAAACTTTGTCAATCATTTCTAATGAATCATATACAAGAGAGGGTATTGTCACTACTGGTGTTGATGTCATTGCCCACTTACTCATATATATATATATATATATATATATATATATATATATATATATATATATATATATATATATGTATATATGGGCAGTGGAACGAGAAGGGTCTACCCTGAAGATTAAATAAAGGCTCAGTTTGGAATTCTCTGTAGGCCGGGGCGTAACGACCAAATCGCTGTCATGGCAACAACAAAGACGAGAACAATAGTCCGCATGTATATATATATATATATATATATATATATATATATATATATATATATATATATATATATATATATATATATATATATACGTTGATAAGGGACTGAGACCAAAAGGATTGATGATTCTCACATTAAAATCATTAATGTGCGTTGGATATGAAATTTAACACAATTGAAAAAAAAATTTCAATATCAAATAATAATGGCGAAGGCTACAGAAGTAGGCGAAAATTTTATAATTTACCCAAAAACTTTATTGTTCTCGACATGTCAACTAAATAAATTGTTTATTACTCTATTACTAATTAACACTCTGGGAAATTGCTTTTCAGATACTGTTTATATCTATATATGTGTGTCCATCTGTATGTTTTATTTATCAGTTAGAACAAGTTTCGTCAAAAAAGAAAAAAGAAAAAGAAAAAAAAAGCCCGCTGACTCATAAGGTTATGACCTATATTGTATAAATCATAAATATCTATTATTTTTATACACTGTAAATGTGCGTGCATACACACAAGGAATGGTATTTCATGACTACTTCGTATTTGTATGATTCAACCTGAGAATTCATGACATGTGACATATACAAACACCGTGTTCTGATTTATGGAACTAAGGCTTCACTGATCGTCGTAGGAAAAAAAAACACTACGTATCGAGGGTTTTGTGAATGTTCTCACAAATATATTTTATTTTGAGTGCTACGGACAGATTCTTCTTCTTCTTCTTCTTCTTCTTCTTCTTTGTGCCCCGTCCTTTCAGGATGTGTGTAATCATAACTCTCTAGAATCTCTTATCCCTTGTAGCCCTTAGCAACATTTGTCCCTTTGTCAAGCATCCCACTCACCGTTTCGCCATCTATTCACAAGAGATCGTTAGCTAGGTGGCCTGCTGCCCTGTACTTTTTATCTTCGATATGTCCCGTGAGTGTCAAATTCTTCAGACCTCATGTCTCATTTTTGTCCAAGAAATTTCCAAGAAGCTTTCTGAGTAAGGTAGATTAGGAAAAGAGTTAAAACTTTAAGGAAGCCTGTGTGCAAAATTGGGTTAATTTCGTTATTATTGTTATTATTATTATTAATAATAATAAAACCCCTCAAGAAGAGGAAGTATCTCTGGTCCGAAGTAAGATAGTAAATTAGTTCTTGAAAAAGGCATGAAACCTTCAATTAAAGGATAGCTCAAAAGATTTTCCTATCACACACACACACACACATACACACACACACACACACACACACACACACACACATATATATATATATATATATATTTGGTTGGATAGATGTGAGTTTGTGACCCTGGGTTTCACGCTTTAGCGATCGTCAGACAAACGCTAAAGCGTGAAAACCCAGGTCACAAACTCACATCAATCCAACCAAATATGTTAGCTCTATCTCTGATATTGAGCGCTTTCTAATAAGTCATGCATATAATATATAAATAATTATACATATATATATTTATTTATATTTATATACACTTTTCACACACACACACACATATATATATATATATATATATATATAGAGAGAGAGAGAGATAGCGTTCAAGCATGAAACAGACTGTCGCCATCTGGTATTGCGCTCTGTGTCCCCACTGGTTAATTTATATACGCTCTCTCTCTCTCTCTCTCTCTCTCTCTCTATATATATATATATATATATATATATATATATATATATATATATATATAAACATAAAATATATAAACATAAATATATAAATATATAAACATAATATATATATATATATATATATATATATGTATATATATATATACATAAAAATGTCTTAAATAATTTGTCCATTTCATAATGTATGACGTCATTTGTTTACATTTGGATACACATTGAGCAGATATGAATGAAAGATAAAATCATTGTGTGTAAAAACAGTAAAATTGACTTTGCTAATCGAACGCTTCTCTGTGGCCCAATCGGTTAAGGCACGTCAGTCTATATGACGATTCCGTATGGTTTACAGGTTCGATTCCTGTCGGAGGGCGCATATTTTCTATGAAAATTTCTCGGACATTCAGGCCGGTAAATGTTGTTAATACTGTTTATTATAAACAGAGCATTTACTTGAATATCTATAAAAACAATGTATAAACATATAAAATGTTATATATATATTCATGCCGGTGGGTTAAATAATTTAAACGTATTATGTCTATTTGTTTTAGTTTAAATCCTTTCAAGTTGGTGGCTGTAGAAAATTAATCAAGAAAAATACAAAAATTTTCTTTCAAATAATTTTTATTTTCCCAAGTATTTTCAATCTCATCTGAGACCATTTTCAGGGCGTTAAAATATCTGTCGATGTGTAAACAGTAGCTCCGCAAATTCAAAATAATTTTTTCAATGTTCGTTTACACTACCGCGTTTCAAATTCAAATTCAAAATTTTCAATTTTACATAGGTGGTAACTTTTGTAATAAAAAAAAAAGATAAAGAAAAGGAAAAAGATTTTAATTATAATATTTTAATTTAGTATTTTGTATAAAACTTTGCTGCTACAAACATTTAAGAATTATTGTTATTGACTAAGAATTCGAGATCAATTTTATGGTTACTATATTCTAGTGCTTCTACATATTTGCCTTTATGTTTATCAAAAATGTCCTTATTGCTAGAGTTGGTGGGCTGGTCCGACTTATGTAAATTATTCAGTATTCTAGGTTGGATTGTTTGTTGATGTATTTATGATTGTATAAATCTTTAGTATATAGTGTATGAAACCTATTAGATAAGTCAAATGTTACATCCAGAAAATTGATTATTTTAGCATTAGTGGTGGTGGTAATACTCAGACAGTGGTCTTTGAAACCGTCAAAACAACAACTCCCTCGCAACTAATAATTGCAATTACAGAAAAAAAACCCTGCCCATTAAACGGTAAATGTATGTCCAAATCGTTAGTTTATAAAGCTGAAATCAAATATGACAACGAGCTTAAGTTTTAAGTGGGCTCTACGTAAAACCATTAGAAATCTCGATTCTATCACCACCAAATGACATCAAGCAATGTCAAATATAGCAACAGCACTGCCTTCTCTAAATTTTCTGGAAACTGAAAAGCGAGAATAAAAACTCAATTATCATCTGTAGCGAAACAAGCCCTTCAGCGGTAAAAAGAACAGATATAAATTATTTTTTTCTGAAAAATTAATAATCCTGAAAAATATAAACAATCCTAATCTCTTAAACAAAAGAAGTGAGTTAATGAGCACCTGCCTACCTAGAACTAAATTTCTACTCAAACATGTTGTCCCAGATTATTATAGTATAGTTTAATCGCGTGCGAATTAGTAGGGCTGAGGGTTTATCTTTATAAACGCGTAGTTATACTGGAAAAGTCAGACGGGAGAAATTTCTTGAAGAGAGAGGATAGAATTGGCCCGGGCGAGCGTTGGGAGGAGGAACGCCACTATAACTTTAAGCCCCGCACAGAAATCTTTATCCCTCCATCGTAAGAGTCATATATCGTTCTGAGACGATTTAACAACAAGATAATCACATACACTCTCTCTGTGTCTAGAATCCAGTGTATGAGTTTTTTTTTTACTTTTCATTTCTGTAACCCGTTTCTTTTCTCTATTATTCTTTTCTGTTATATAAAAGACATTACCAATTCCACCATTGAATCGATGTTTGTCCGGCTTTCTGCAGATATTATTTTTTTTTGCTGCATTCTAAATTTCTTAGTGCAGACATCTCAGCCGTGTCTACATCTTCAGTCGACCGTGAATGGACGGACATCACTTCTGTTTTCTGGATCAAACAAATCACAACGTGGGCAGAGAGATTAAACATTAATCTAAGGATGCTCAGGGGACCTATGGCCACTCCCTTAAGTTCGGTTAGGACCGAGTAGACACCTCAACCCCGAGAGTAAGACGCCGAAGTTTGAGGGGCCGGGGCGAAAGTGTTAGAGACCAAGTTTTAGGGAAAATGGAAGCAAGAAGGACACTTATACTTAACACTAGGAGGTAATAATCGAAATTTACAGGTTACATAATCAGTAAAGAGGGCTTGGAAATTTTGATACTCACAGGACAGATTGAGAACAAGAATGGCAGAGGCAAACAACGCATAACCTGCCTAGAAAGTTAATTGAAATGCCGGTTTCCATGCGATCACCGAAGTTAAACAATGTCGATCCTAGTCAGTATCTAGATGGGTGACCGCTTGGAAATACCAAGTTTTGTTAGCTTGAATGTGCGGGTGTGTAATTGATAATAGCTCGGAATTTTTATTCGAAGAGCTGAATTCCAGTTCCATTTGGGTTCTTTATATTGACTTAAGCAAAAATACTCTTGGGAATGGTATGAATCCACCTCTTCTTCCTCTAACTATGGGTTAATTAATAAAACTATCACTAAACCATTATTTATCTAAACTTTAGATAAATAATGATTTAGTGATATAAGTTTTTAGCTTTTAGTACTGGCTTTAGTACTGTAAATGATTTGCTACTAAATAAAAGAAATTCACTAGATATCACCAAACGAGGGGATTTAAGACAGAAGCTAACTAAATTTGTACCAAATATAAAATCTCTTTGCAGCAGACATCAAGCACAAAGTTCTCACTAATTTTTTTGAAGTGCATCCTATTTTTTTTTTATTTAGGTAGACGCATATGAAACCTTCGATTTCTTGTAGTTTAATAAAATGAAATAAAATTTTCTGCTTTTTTTACCTGTGAATTTTATTTTGTCTGCTTATCAATATTGAAAACCTACTGAAGTTTTCAAATCTTTTTCTCATCAGATACATTAACAGAACCTGTAGGGGTAGCATAGCTGGTCGGGGCAAGATCAGAATATAAATGCAGTATCAATGGGTTTAATTCCAAGAAGCTCCATCTGTTATATAATTTCACTATGTGGGGGGGATATTTAAAAGCAATTTGGTGGAACTTGGTCCAGAAAAGTTTGAGAAACACTGATCTAAAGAAAGAAAAAAAAAACCTTAAAATCTAAAAAGTATCTTCTGGTCTTAAATAACATGCAAAGGGTGGATAAGCTGTAGGAACTGGAGTCCCAATTACGACGAAAACTAATGAGAAAATATAATTTGTCAACATTCAGAAAAATAATCCTTTTTTTCTGTTTCGTTGTTGTCCCCTATTTAATTATTTTAATTCTGATTCTTTGCAGCAGTTTAGCTGTAAAAAAGGAAAGATAACGTCAGCTGTTACAATATCCTGATGCTGAGGAATATATTCTATTGTCGTTGAATGTTTAGTGTAAATCCTAATTAATTTCCATCGTGTGGCGTAGAGATTTTTCCGTGCTAGTCTAGTCATTTATGGATCGGGGATTAGTAAATTAACTTCTAGGGTTGTTAAAATGTTTTCGAGAAGTGTATAAAACGTTACACACACCGTAGCTAGCAAGATATAGCGAGAAGATTGATTAATAATCTTGAATTAATTTTTTTTTTTCTTTAAATATTATATTTATATTATATTATATTTTCTTTATATATTATTTTTATAAATATAAAAATTATTATGTACGGCAAGAGTGTATTGAGGTTGACGGGAAACACCTAATTCTCCCAGCAACTATGGCAGAGAAGGGAGGTAACAAAAATAACAGCCTCGGAAACTACAGAAATTTGAGGAACAAAAATACCGACGAGACGGACTTTATAAGACATTGTATTTTTCCGATTGCTGGTCCCCCCCCTTTTATTGGCATGGGGCTACCCTGTCGTTATTTTTCATGTAAAAAGTCCAGACGCGTCACATTCTCTAGTTCCCTAACTTCATACCATTACATCTCAGACTCGCCATGCCATGTCTACAGGCACGAACTTTATAGTACATATTCCTCGCTTTTACAATCTTGAGCTCTTCAAATCTAGGATCAAGCGTTACCTATATTATATATATATATATATATATATATATATATATATATATATATATATAATCTCCACGTACTTCTTACTTCCCTTACCTACACTGATACAACAGTACAACAGCCTCATTTAGTTATCTAGTTTGAGTAGTTTCAGGTTCTTTTATTGGGTGACCATTTAGTATATATATATATATATATATATATATATATATATATATATATAGTTAAGTAACGAAAATCTTGGTAATCTATGAATAATCCCAAGGAGGGTGAAATTAGGAGAACTCAATGTTAAGCCAGAGCGAATAATTTGATTTAAAGAAAAAACAGACCACTTTAAGGTTCCACTAGTTATAATTTATTTCACCAGAGATTTTATTTTTCTCTGGATCTTCAAACTTCACTTTCAAGGGTGACAAAATGAATTTAAAATTTATATATATATATATATATATATATTAAAGGTAATAAATCCGTTGGTATATAATCCAAGTGGATCCTAGTAATATAAAATATTAAAACTGATCCACAAAAAGAACTCATTGTATTTATTATTACAGAGCCCATAAATAGTATTACATAATAAAATCCAAAATTACCTTATATGGAGAATGAACCTATTTCAACTGATGAAAATTTCGTCAGTCTTATTCAACTCTGGTATATAGACTGGTTTATACTACAGTCTGATAAACATTGGTTGTGTTAGAGGCTACAAACATTCATCCGGAAGGTAGCCCTTTGAAGGGTAAATAGTATTTTATCTTTTTGCAAAGGACAAAGTCAATGTATTCTCTGGCCCCGCAGATAGAGCACCACATTTATTTTGCAGGTAAGTATTGAAGACCCGGGAAATTTTTTAGGACCCTTCTTTTTTAAGTGAGTATTTACACTATTAAAAAATACATGCAGAATATTATTCCAATCATTGTTGTTATCAAAACGTTTCGCTCATTGTACCGCCCAGCCCTCATAAGGTGTATGCCAATCCGGGTAACGTACGGGGAATTTTGAACTGAACACATTATTTAATCTACGAGGGTATGTGTAGTTCAGGTTACACCTGTAGGTTATAAGGATCGATATACACCTGATGAAATTCGAAGTGCACAACGGTCGAAACACTGAAACAAACAACAAAGATGATGACATTAGTCCACATATAAATAGTGTAAATAATGATAACTAGTCAATACAGTGAAGTCTCTATTCATCTCTCTCTCTCTATCTATCTATCTCAATCTCTTCATATCTATCTATCTATCTATCTATCTATCTATCTATCTATCTATCTATCTATCTATCTATCTATCTCAATCTCTTCATATCTATCTATCTATCTATCTATCTATCTATCTATCTATCTCAATCTCTTCATATCTATCTATCTATCTATCTATCTATCTATCTATCTATCTATCTATCTATCTATGCGTGTGTGTAAGCATGTAAGTGTGTGTGCATGTATACGTGTGTGCTTGGCTAACATTAATTTGTAAATATAGACATATGTAAAGTAAACATTCAGGGTTGGTTTCTGTTTTGTCCTGTCTCAAGACAGGGCACAGTGTAAACCAAAATGTCCTTCCTTCTTTAACCAAAGGGGTGGGTCAGTGGTGTCAATATGACGTCTTTGCAGCTCCAACCTCGTGGACTGGACAATTTTTAACTCTACCCACAGTCACACATATAAACCAGAGCTTGTATTGAATTTGCCTTCTACGAATTGGGCGGGGCGCGTTTATATCCTCACCTTAAATGCATTTAGCTGACATTTAAATTTATATCAGTATTTACCTTTTGTATAAACGCAGAAATTATCATCGTCACTTCTCATAATTTCCACTTAAAGAATGCAGCAATCTTATAAAAGTATTCAAAATATGGCGCCTTGGAAATGATCCTATTGTCATAATTTCTATACACCTCGATTCGTCCATCAAGAACTCATAAAAATGAAGAAAAAAGAAATAATGGAAAATGAAAAAGATTTCTGCCTGTTGGCCCCAGTTGAATACAGTAATTGGTTGTTGCGATGTTGGGAGACATGTTATTTAGTACACTTATAATAAATAATTGCTGGATGTCTTCATGGTACATAATAAGATTACAAAACTCTAAAATGGAATGACTTGGCCTGTGACTCCTATGAAGTTTATGAATATATAAGTAAGAATAAGTATAAGGAAAAATGAGTGCGCAGTGCGAATACATGTACATATATGTGTGTGAATATATGTATATATTAATATATTTACGCGAATGCATACACATGTAGATATACTCACTACTACTACTTCTTTTTCTTTTTCTGTGTGTGGTGTCTCTTCAGAACGTGAGCGATCGTGGCTCTCCACAACTTCTTATCTTTTTTAGCTGTCTTTTAACCCCCCCACCTTTTTGCATTATCCACTTACACAATTACTCGCTGTTTCCCTCTTTCCCTTTTTTATTTTAATTATTTCACCCCAAGCAAGGCGATAATGCCACTAAGGCGCAAGGGAGTGAAAGAATGAGAGGGAAAGAGAATGAGAACAATTTCGTGATTGATTTATTCATTTTCTACAGCTTATCAACCATTTGAAGGTTATTTAAAGCCAGAAAAATATTTTAGCTTGTAAGGTTTTTTTTTTTTGTTTAGACAATAAGGGTTTAGTGATACAAGTATTACTAATTAACCCATAGCTGGAGTAAGAAGAGATAGATTCATGCCTTCCCCAAAGGTATTTGCGCCTAAGTGAACAACGAATCCAACGGGAATTGGAGCTCGGTTCTCCGATTAACAATTCCGAGCCATTATCCATTATACCACAACGCACATCCAAACTTACAGCTCCTGATATTCCCAAGCGGTCACCCATCTAGGTACTTACCAAGTTAGACGTTGCTTAACTTTGATGATCGTACGAGAAGCACTTTACAAAGGACAATAGAAGAACAGTTTCCAGGAAGATGGCGAGTGGCGTTGCATTTACGTCTTTGAGGATCGTAGGTGACAGAGAGGCAAGAAACCATAAGAGAGTTCCACAAGTGAAAAGTGCGAGAAAAGAAACTATTAGAATAAAACTTATGGTTACATCTAACCAGTTCAACAGTAAAAGGATGAGTCCTAAATTCCAATCTAGTAGTACGCTTAATATGCCCTGCGTGTGCTAAATTCTCCAAGTCCTCTTTCCTCATTATGTGCTCTAGAAATTGTGCTTCTGGTATCGGGTCTACCAATTTAGTAACAGCTAAAACTGAAAAGAATTTAAACTTAAAAATCTATTACTAAACCAAAAACAATAAGAGATTTAATTAACACAAAACAAAATAACAACAAACTTAAACCGTAAGCAGGAATTTACAAAATAGGTGGTAAAAACATGTCTCAAGAACTACAGAGAATTTCAATAAGATTATATGAACATAAAAGTTTACAAAACAACACACTCAATGTATTCGTCATCCATCGTAATATGTCTGATCATAATTTTGTAGTGAACAAAACAAGATCTAGATTTAACAATTGAAATGCTAAGCACTGACTCATTGATTTTGTTAGAAATTAAAAAGAATTACAAATTTACAAACTTTGCTTAACACACACACACACACAAAAGCGAATCCAAAACAAAACTGTTGAGATTTCACACCTTAATGCGAAATGCTGTGGAAAGGTTTGGTGAAGGTAGTCCCTTACTGCTAAATCATAATGTCAAGGTCCTCCATCTTGCTGAAAGAACAGTTATGGTGTAGTGAACAAAACAAGATCTAGATTTAAAATTCAAATGTTGAACACTGATTTTGTTAGAAATTAAAAAAAGACTCAATTTATGTTCGAATTCTCGTGAAATTTCACACCTTGATGCGAAATGTTTTTCGGCCAATAGAAAACTAGGAAACATTTAAAACAAAATTCAAATAATCTTCAATTCTCAGAAACAAATTATTTTACGGACCTATGTGTGGATGTATGTATGAGGGTTATCGTAGGGTAGGAATGCCTTTGAAGTAATCGCTCAGTCTTAAAATGTTCCGTTCGTTTATCAAGTATAAAAGAGGTGAGAGAGAAAGGAAGAAATAATAATAACGATCGCTTGACGTTTGTCAAGGGACATGTTAATACGCTCGTCTCCTTCTCTCTGGTGACAGGCGAACTTGCTCGTCTTTTATTTTGTTTGTGGGGCTTGAAAAGGTCATTTAGGAATTCACTCCCGGATTTGATTCGGGCCTTTCCATTGGACGACGAACAAACTTCGTGTCGGCTCGCGAAAAGGTCCATAAAAGAATTTTGTTTCTGAGAATTGAAGATTATTTGAATTTTGTTTTTAAATGTTTCCTAGTTTTCTATTGGCCGAAAAACATTTCGCATCAAGGTGTGAAATTTCACGGGTTTTGTTTGGGATTCGCTTTTGCGTGTGTTAAGCAAAGTTTGTAAATTCGAGTCTCTTCTTAATTTCTAACAAAATCAATGAGTCAGTGCTTAGCATTTGAATTTTAAATCTAGATCTTGATTTGTTCGCTACACCATAACTGTTCTTTGAGCAAGATGGAAGACCTTGACGTTATGATTTAGCAGTAAGGGACTACCTTGACCAAACCTTTCCACAGCATTTTGCATCAAGGTGTGAAATCTCAAGAGTTTTGTTTTTGGATTCGCTTTTGCGTGTGTTAAGAAGAGTTTATAAATTCGAGTCTTTTTTTAATTTCTAACAAAATCAATGAGTTAGTGCTTAGCATTTGAATTTTAAATCTAGATGTTGTTTTGTTCACTATCATTTCGACTTAAAGAATATCGTTTTGATTAAAAGAGAAAATAATTTATTAAGACGAGAGTGTATTGAAAGGGCACTAATTTCAGAAAATTCTATGGTAAATTTACGTCCACGAACATACAGTATATTCCCTTTTCTGAAAAAAAAAACTAATGCTGTTCTCATGTGGAATATATAACAATGATAACGATAAAAATAAAAACGAAGTTATAAAAGCAATAGAAAGAAAAATATCTTTTAGCTTATGTATCGCGATACATCGAACGTCAAAAATGTAAAAATTTAAATTTAATGATAACATTTTTGATGCAAAATTGTAAGCTTTTGTTGTATCTATTCATATATACAAGGTAGTTTTCTAAGCGTAGTGTAGATCTGGCACAAGGCCGACGGTATGGGGCGCTCAGTAAGAATCGAACTTACTACACACGCAATTGTTCTAGCAAGACAAGCTCGCTAACCTAACCATATATGACTAACTCCGTGGATAAAATTATTATTAGTCTGAAGAAGTCCCTGCTAGGGTCGAAATGCGTAACGTACATTTTTTTGTTTTTGTTTTTGTTTTTTCCTTCATTTACCTATTTTCGTCTGATATATAAATTTATATATCATATATTACTCACCCACGCGCGCGCGCACACACAATACAAATAAATATATATATATATTGTTAGGATCAATAATGTTGTATGTCGGCGAATTATATTTTTATCAGCCTTTTCGTCTTGTTTATAATTACGATGAATCTGGTTACATTAAAACAATTTCCAGATTCATCATTTATTACTCTATTAAAGTGTTTTATTGTAACTAGATGCGTCTTAATTATAAACAAAACGAAAAGGCTAATAAAAATATAATTCGCCGATATATAACATTATTGATCCTAAAAAAAAAATACCTTTTTCGTGTATCATACTTATTATAAAACCCAGGTTGTGTGTGTGTGTGTGTGCGTGTTCGTTTATATATTGGATCGGATTTCGTACATTTTTCAACCGATTTCAACAAAACTTCACAGGACTACGTAAAATTACCTTGCGGTGGTTCTGACAATGCCAAAAATTGAAAAGCACAATTGTTTTTTGCACGAAATCAATTTGAAAACACGATTAAGAGGCATCGCTGTCGCGAGAATGAAAAGGGGACAACTCATATCGAGTTATACTTATTATAAAACCCAGGTTGTTTGTGTGTGTGTGTGTGTGTGTGTGTGTGTGTGTGTGTTCGTTTATATATGGGATCGGATTTCCTACATTTTTCAACCGATTTCAAGAAAACATCATTTTTTTTTCGCAGGTAGTGTTTCTTATAGTCTTGCTTTAAAAATTCCATTTACAAGACAATTGTTTATAATAAAATTCTATTCACCAATCGGTAGACTCATAACGATTGAAAACAATGTTTTTGTTTGAGTTTGGGCTTGACCAATTCGTAAAAAAAAAACAAAAAAACTAATTAAGACATGCGTGTCCGTCAACCTTAAACAATAATCTTTGTCAATTTCATTTTTCAGTCTTTATGATGGTCGATACTTGATCTATCTCTTACTGTTATATCCCCGGGCAACGCTGGGCTCTACTGCTAGTATATTTATATGGCGCCCGTCTTATGCGAATCACATAAACCTCATGAACTCGAATTGGCTGTCAAATTTTAAACCATTAATTTAGGCATCAAAACAATGCTTGAATAAAATTTTTAGGCAGTTTCAAAATGTTTTATTTAAGTTAGTGGGTTAATTATAAAACTGCAGCCTGAAATTATTATGCAAAACTAGAAAAACACAATTTATTTCAATAATAAGGTAATGAAGCCATCACCAATTGATCAACACCCATAATAGTCCAAATAAACATATATAAGTCTTTGAGCATTTACATCTTAATATAGTAAACCCTTCTTCTCAATAACAGACAGTAACCATTAATTTTGTTTATTTTCCGACGTGGTGGTTTTAAGGTTTAAGTTGATAGCGATTAAATCAAGATATTGCTCGATCTGTATTACTGATATTTTACGTGAAATGAGGTATTTTCATGACCGATCCTATTTTTAAAATCAATGGTTTACATTCGATAGCCTAAGGAAGTATGAAAATGGGAGTAAAGTACTGAGTTCGTATGTTTCCTGCGGGAGTTTTATTGTAATAATAATAATTGTAAGAATAGCATCATCACCTCCCTTATCAGCAATAGCGAAAGATGTCTTCCAAAAGCTAAGCAAAGTACTAAGAAAGAGAAAAAAAAATCGTCAGAAAAAAAGGAAAGAGTACTCAATTGTTATGTAATATTAATCCTTCTATATAGCATTGAATGTTGGATTATCCCCACACAGATGAAGAAGAGATGGAAACCTTGTTCTACAGAAGGATGCTGAGAATACCATGGACTGAACATGTGATCAACGACTGTGACAGAGAGAGAGAGAGAGAGAGAGAGAGAGAGAGAGAGAGAGAGAGAGAGAGAGAGAGAGAGTCTAGGAAATACACACACACACGTATATTTTTTTTAGTGAAATTGGAGTAGAGTTGAATAGCGAAATTAAATCAGAGCATTTTGTTTACTGATGGGGAAATCTGATGTAGGGCAGAAGTTGTACCCATTGAATCTGGGTCAGCAGTAGACAATGGAAATGGTCGAAATAATTTTTATTGATTAAAAATTGAAATAGAGCTGAGTAAGCTAGAAGGAACTTTGGAATTCACATGATTTTGGTTGAAGCAGCCAGAACCCCGTGATAATCGCGTGCGAATTAGTAGGGCTGAGGGTCAGTTATATCCAGCCGGGTTTAAATATATAAACGCGTAGTTATGCTGAAAAAGCCAGACGGGAGAAAATTCTTAAAGAGAGAAGAAAGAATTGGCCCGGTCGAGCGTTGGGAGGAGGAACGCCACTATAACTTTAAGCCCCGCACAGAAATCTTTATCCCTACATCGCAAGAGTCATATATCGTTCTGAGACGATTTAACAACAAGATAATCACATATACTTTCTCTCTGTGTCTACAATCCAGTGTATGAGTTTTTTAAAATTTTCTTTTATGTAACCCGTTTCTCCTCTCTACTGTTTTTTCTGCTATATAAAAGACATTACCAATTCCACCATTGAATCGATGTTTGTCCGGCGTTCTGCAGATATTAATTTTTTTTTTTTGCTGCATTCTAAATTTCTTAGCGCAGGCTCCCCAGCCGTGTCTACATCTTCAGTCGACCGTGAATCGATGGACATCACTTCTGCTTTCTGGATCAAACAAACCCGAGAGTTTGAGGGGCCGGGGCGAAAGTGTTAGAGACCAAGTTTTAGGGAAAATGGAAGCAAGAAGGACACTTATACTTAACATTAGGAGATAATAAAAGAAATTTACAGGTTACATAATCAGTAAAGAGGGCTTGGAAATTTTGATACTCACAGGACAGATTGAGAACAACAATGGCAGAGGCAAACAACGCATAACCTGCCTAGAAAGTTCGAGTAAATGAATGGCGGAGCGGGGTTTAAGAGAGATAACAAAAAGACAAAATTTCTTAAGAACTACCAAAGTCAGGCGTCGGCCAAATATTTGTATTGGGAAATTGAGCGTCTTTTGCGTTAAAAACACATTGTTTTGGAAATTATTTTCAAAAATCAAATAATTGTCGGATTTTAATGAAGCTTTCAGAACTTATTGACAAATAAATTAAATTATTTTAGATATGTTCTTTTAGAAAGTCTTGTTAAAAACATTCTTTTACGTCTGTTATCCACCACTACTTAAATTTATGAAAGCTCGAGAAATTCGATGGTGTATATTTTATTAATAATACTAGTTAAAAGCAAAACTCTTTGAAAAATATAAATCATCGATTTTTTTGTCAAATAGAATCACCCCGTTACCGAAAATCATTTGAATTGTAACATACAAAACCCAATAAAACTAAGAGATTATTTAATTAAAAAAAGATTCTAATGGATTTTATGAATAATATATGTTAAGGACAATATTGCGTGAAGCCAAAATATTTTTCCGATGAAAAATGAATTTTTGCAAGAATTATTATTCTTTTTTCAATATTAAACACAAAATGTGATAAAGTTGTTAAATATTCTAAATTTAAGTTTAAATTTAGAGTTTAGAGAATACTGTTATTAAGTAGGTCTGTCATTAATGATCATAAATTTGAAAGCTTATTACAATCTGCGACCCCCCCCCCATATTTTAAAAAAAGAATTTAACATTGTTCTTGAGTGTGCATAAAAACATTTTTATTTTCAAATATATGGATGATCGGAGATGTCATTAAAATCTCACGCGTTTTAAGAGTTGTTTCCCTCGACGGCAATAATATCTCCTCAGAAAATTTGCGTTTTCGTTCTGTGAGCCCATATTGAAGAATTCGCTGACTGATTTGACCATCATCGTCGCAGTTTTAAAAAAAATGTTTTTTACGTCCTATTTCAGTAAATATTTTTAATTTAATTTTTTTTAAATATAATTGATTTATTGTGTTTCAGTGAGAGACATACTGCAATTATTAATTAATTATTTTCTTTTTTAGTTTAATTTCTAGAAACATAGGGAATGACATTCTTCAGGTTTTAAACATCGTCGTTGAAGCCTGAAATCATTTGCATAGCTGTATTTTTTTATTTTGACACTTTTATTGTTAGTAGACTATGGTTAATTAAAGTAAGTATAAATGATTACATAATTTATACAAAAGTTTCACATTTTCATAACTGCCATAATATAACAATTAATATTAAAAGTAAGGAAAAAATTAAGATATAAAAAAAAATAACATTTCATAAATAAGAGAGGTATCTAGTAAATACTTATCATATTTATGAAATTTTATAGTATTATTTTTATTTATTAATTTTGTATTATCCCACTTATGAATTTTTTTCATAAGTGAGAAAATAATAAGATAAATAATGAATAAAAATAATACCATAAAATGTTATAAGAGATATACGTAAAAATGATATGTCCCGCTCTTATGAAATTTTATCTCTTTTAGTTATGAAATTTTCAATTTACTTTTTTTGTGATGTCAACGAACACTCATTGTCACTTTTGTAATGTCAACGAATACTCGTTGTCACTTTCGTAATGCTCGTTGTAGTAGAAACTTTGTAATCGCAGATACAACTATAGTAACGCTGTTGAACAATACTGGTGTCAGATTCCTTTGAATATCACTCGAACTAATATTACTTGTTCGATAATACTCGCTTGAAATGTAACCAAAGAATAGTGATTCGAATAGTAATCTGTATAGTGAGATATTCACTAACCGCCCCACGTGGTCGGATGCGGCACAACGCCAAGTTTATTGTGGGGTACCCGAGCTTTTAGGCCCCGTAGACTCCGTAAAAAAGCGGGGTCGGGTAGCTGTCTACCATCCCTTCGGCACAGCCTCGTCTGCCTGGAGACAGTTTGACAAGAAGTAATTCGAGGAGTGAGATATTCACTAACCGCCCCACGCGGCCGCATGCGGCACAAGGCCATGTTTATAGTGGGTCTCCGAGCCCGTAGGATCGGTCAAAAATTCCCCGTAGACCTCGTAAAAACGACGTTGGGTAGCTGTCTACCACCCCAGACGAGGCTGTAGCTAAGTCTGGGGATCCTCTCTGGCCAGAGGTAGAGAGTTTGACAAGCACACTGCCGAAGTAATTCGGAGAGTGATCACTTAGACGCCACGCTCATTCCCATATATACATTTCCTTTACCATCACGCGATCTACTTATTCAAAATGGGATCGCCTGTGTTTGCTCTCTGGTGATCTGTGTTCAAACTCTAGTGTCGGCAGCGGCACTTTATTCCTATATAACAACTTTATTAGTAGTATTTTTAATTTTATTTTTCCAGGAATCATATTTAAACGTAAGGCTATAAAAAATCAATAAAATATTAGATTGCTGAAAGTATTTGTTAATTTTGAAAAATACTAGGTAGTTAAATAAGTTAGTTAACTTAAAATTCGAAAAAATTATGTCATTCTGTGCTTCGATTTGATAACTTCCCCTCTGATCTACGCTGTCAATACATCGATGTAACTCAGTTAGCACCTCAAAAACAAGTCACCGAGGTTAAGTAATGGTTCTCTTATTTTCAACTACATTTTTCTACTAAAAATATAAGTAATGCTTGTTTTAAATTAAATTATGTAAACCTTAAATTTTCTAATTTTCCTCAAGTAACTTGAAAAAGGTATGATTTATTTTTACGGAGAACTTAACTTTTTGTTTACAATTTTCTGAAAAATGGCGGACATCATCGATTTTAATGATACTCTACTGAAAAAAAAATGATTTTTAATTAAAATTTCGAATGTTCTAAAAAGGATGAAAAAATCTAATAAAATAATCAAAAGATACTTTGATCTTTCCTCTTACAGAAACATTTAGACGATAAAAAATTGTTTTCATCAAGTTTGGGGATTTTTTCATTATGGTATACTATTTTTTAGTGAAACAGTGGTGATATCTATATTTACTTAAAACGTTGTGTTTGTTTATTTCCGTGGAAGAAACTATTTCCATTTAGGTAAGTTAAGTAATACAATTTCTTTCTTTCTTTCTTTCTTTCTTTCTTTCTTTCTTTCTGATTTCAAATTTACTTTTGAAATTCTATTAAAATAGGTTAATGCTTGTACTTGTCCCCTTCACAAGAAGTTAATCTTAATTCTATGCTTGTTTTTCATCTTTGTTTAATTTGAACTAGTTCATGTCCTGATTTAAAGTAATTGAAAAATATGAATTTACTTCTGATAATCTTCCCTTCTTTGGTAAATAATACTATGATATTTTCCTTCATATTTATTATGTATGCTAGATTTGTTTTTAAATATATATATACATGTTTTGAAATTTCAGGTTCCCATTGAACAAAGGGAATATTTTAAAGCTCAGATTGAAAGATTGCAAGAACAGGATTCTACACATGTTGCCTCTACATGAGATATTTTCCACCAATGTTTTCCAGTGAAGAAAGAACCAATGAAAGTATTGAGCCAGGGAGACAGTCTAAGGTAAATTTCAGTCTCTATATACGGAACTTATTAATGCCTTTTTATTAGACCTACAAGATATGGATTTTATTTAACGAAGCCTTAACTTAAAGGACATTATCTATATCTATAAAACAGAAGATGTCCGTGTGTGTGTGTGTGTGTGTACTATTTATGCACGTCGACATTTTTCGACCGATTTCGATGAAATTGTACGCGCTCATTGCAAATTTATTAAAGTAATTCAAGACCAACTTTTCAATCTCCAGGCTCCGGATTTGGCAGAAAAATCGATAAAACTGAATGTGGGGATGACTTTTTGCCAAAACCAAGGAAAAGTTACACGCAAACAAAATTTTTACAGAATGAACGGATGTTCTTTGCACTTAATGCAAAACATCAGCTCATATTACGAGGTTTATGTGGAGTGCTTGCTAGTTTTCCTGCGACATTGACTTCACACAAAAATTGCAAAAAAAAAAAAAAACTGTGAAAAAATCGGGTTTTTCGTACTACTTAAAATAAAAAAAAACTTGAATAACTTCGTAATTTTTTATCCGACTTTCTTCAAACATGTCGCAAAAAATTACCACCATGCAAGAAATTTGATAGTGTGGTTTTAGTCCTGCTCGCTTCTCCACATATAACGAACAACCACAAAAAACTGTTCAAAAAGCCCGTTTTTCGACCATAACTCCCTAGTTTTTCATCAGATGCTTTCCAAATTTGCCATGTAAATTACATATGACACATAAATTGTCTTGCGTGAATGTTTGGTTTATATTATTTCAGTTAACTGGACGAAATCTGTGACAAAGTCCAATATAAGTTTTTATCATTTAGCCAATACTTTCTTCATATGATTCTAAATTGGCATTCGATCAACCTTTGATGCAAAAATTGTTTGAGAAAGATTATTAGAGCGTTAAAAGGGGAAAATTCCAGAAGAACATTTTATTAAGCCCAGCTTTCCAGTAAACATGCACCTGCAGTTGAATCAAGCTCTGACGCTTAATTCCTGTTTTTGTTTCATTAATAGATTTGTCAACAACGCCTTACTATTTAAAAGTTCTTACGGCCATAGGAAATTTACTGAATATCTAAAACATTGAAACAATTTAACCTCGAGCAACACCCACACAAGAAGGTTTTATCAATGAAATTCCTTTATGAAGAACAATCATACACTTGCGAAGGACATACTGTAAAAAAATGAGTGGGGGAGTAGCTTAGTATACCAACGGATGATGCATGCAAGCCGGGATGCAGGCCGACATTTCTAGACAGAGGGTGTGGGTATACATGGGGTGCACTTATACAACTGCAGCCAGGTAGACTCGGGAAATGCAGGGTAACTCATTTATAAGTCAGAAACATACAGGGAAAGGTCTATAGTAAAAGAACCATGAAAATATCAACTGCATTGGTATTATGGCACCACCTGCCACCGCCTATACCCGATGGTCTTAGGACCTCTGGGTTTTAGGACTACGTTTTAACTACAGGGTTAACTCTGAGCTGGTCAATGCTGACGCTGGTTCAAACTGGTTGTTGGCCACTGGCCGCTTCGTTCCACAGCAACTCTGCCCATGCTATGTTTTTGATCTTAGAGCAGTAGAAGTTCCAATATCGTAGTAATCGCAGCGCTGGTTCAAGCCGTGGCGGGTGCTACATTAAGGAAGAAAAATATCTTCACTATGAAAAAATAAAACGAAAGATTCATGGGGTTAATCTTCAATTGGTTTATATAGCTCTTGGTACAACAAAAATTAACTCTTCACGTATCAATCTCTATAGTGACACTGTACTTCGCCTAATAATTTGGGTTCAAAGTTCTTTGGGATCAGGAAATCTGGTGATAGCTGACGAGAATTCCAGAGGCCCACGATACAGGGGTTATCAGCCCAATTCTTTATTTTTACTTTCTTAATCAACTTTCCAACTTTGGAGAATAATTCACCTTCTCTGGATAAGTTACGGAGATTTCTCTTCCCTTAACTCCAACATGCTTCACTTCACATCTCAAACCATCACTCCACACAAGTGGTGCTAAATCCTCTCTCTTTCTCCTACATTCCCAGCATTCTACCTCAGCCCATCTGTCAGGCCGGTCAAACTGTCTTTGTGACAACTCTAATGTTTAAAGCGCGTAGACGAAGGGGTCGAGTTTTATTCCAGTCATTAATTTTAATTCTCTGATTCGTTTTTATTTTCCTGGAATTATCCTTGTCCAGCGAAAATATAAGCCAGACTACTGATGAGAGAATTTTTTTCATAACTTGTTCTCCAAATCTGTTTTCGTCGGCATACCAGACTCTCGCTAGATAAGGAAAAATAAACTTTAGTAGAGAAGAAATCCAGACGGTCCCATTTTCACCAAGAAAAATATCACCTCTTTCTCTCTGTCTCGGTCTCTGTCTGTCTGTCTGTCTGTCTCTCTCTCTCTCTCTCTCTCTCTCTCTCTCTCTCTATATATATATATATATATATATATATATATCTTCCGGCCTATATTCTATTTTGAGTTTAACTCTTTTCTGCTCAGAATCAACATTTAACCAGCTCATGGCCTCAGTGTCACAGTGTTAATTGTAGAGCTGATAAGGACACTTTGCAATACAAAGCGATTACAGAGGAAGACAGCGAAAATCATTTAAAACCAAAAGACCACTTGACTTTCACCAGAGATGGTTACGGAAAATAGATATCTCAATCACAGAATTATCCCTAACATTGGTGTTCAGTCCATGGTATTCTCAGTATCCTTCTGTAGAACCAGATTGTGTTGCTTCAAGTCTCTTCTTCATCTGTGAGAAGATTGTCCAGCATCCACTGCCATATATGAGGACTGACATTGGATAAAAGTTCATTGTTTTTGTTTCTAACGAAAATTTTCTGTTTCTTAATATTTTTTTAAAAACCTGTAACCAATTAGGGTCGTAAAGGGAACCCCATGTACTGCAGCCTCAGCAGTAGTAGTAGCTGTGTTTCCTGGGTAAGAGTCTGACTGGGCCCAACCCTCTCCAGTTTGGTTTTGAGTTCAGAGTTTTTCCTTCTCCTAGACCGGTTGCCGCCCAAGGCTGTAGGATACAGTCTGTCCTGCTATTTACCCACATCTGGCGAAAGAAGAGATTGATTTATACCTTTCTGAACTCGGCTGGAATTCGAACTCGGCCTTCCGTTTCCTCAATCCGAGCCACTAACCATTACTCTAACGTGTATCCTGTTTTTTAATATTTTTACTGTAAAACAGCTTATTTTGGAATAACCCAGGATGAACTCGTTTCTGGGAGAGTTATATTATGGGCTGTTATACCGGTCTGAATTAAACAAATGCCCAGTTGGACTCAAATCGACCATCCGACCATGCTATCACGAGCGATTGCTTATCAATCCATTGAAACTATCTGTTCATGGTGACTGACAATGGAAAATGAATCCCATTGGCGCGAGGTGTCTATGAATTGTTTATAAACAGAAAGTTGATATCCAGAATGTTTTATTTGGCTGTGTTACTTCATCTTTGATTTTCTTTATGAATTAGGACGTTACAATCACTGATCTGCTATTTTCTTCTGCTCAAATTTCATTCCCGCCTGGAAGGGTGGGCTCTTGGTCCCCTTTGTGTAAGTTGCAGCATCCATTAACCTTTTCACCTCGTTCTCACATACCAGGAGTTTATCATATTTCATAGAGTCGATCGACTTTACGCAGTTCCGCTTAACAATCACAAACATTTTAAATAAGCAATTCAGTTTCTGAAAGCGAACATAACTTTAGGAAAGAATTGCTCGTGTAGTGGTTTCGATTCTCACTATTTGTTCCGCTATTAATCAATATCGTTAACAAAAAAAAAAATCCTTTATAAATTAAGACTACGATTCGGTTTCGGGGACGATTTTTTTTCTCACTAGAAAATGTATTTTTTATATATTTCGATTTGTTTTTTTTTTTTTTTTTAAGAAAAAATATTTATAGTTGAGATTGAGTAAAATGTCTCTAAAGAGTTTTTTTCATTTACAATATATGTATAATGCCGAGTCGGAGGGCCCCTCGACGTGGTTTAATGGCTAGAAAACTTGTCTTGCTAGATCAATTATGACTGAGTAGTGAATTCGATCCTTACTGGGTGCCCCATACTTTCGGCTTTGTGCCACATCTAAGCCGGGCTTAGTAAATCCGTATAATGCAGAGTTGGATACCGATTTTGTGTTCAGGTAAATGTGCGTATTATTTTGAAGTATGGAACCCCAAAAAGGCAAAACTTTCGGTTGTAATTTTTTTGAACGAAAATAACTTTCGGTTAAGGTTAAGATTTAGCGTTAAAATTAGGGGTTAGGATTTTCGTAATATTATGAATTAAATTCTTAGCTTGACTTAAGAGAATGTAATGAAAAGAATACTATTAGTAATGAGAGAGAAAGGGAGAGGAAGTCAGACAGATAGAGAGAGAGAGAGAGAGAGAGAGTGAGAGAGAGATGGGGAGAGAGAGAAGTGATTATCTATCTATCTATCTATCTATCTATCTATCTATCTATAGAGAGGTAGACAGACAGACGAAGAAGTCGTGTATAAATACTTATATTCTCTGACATCCTGTTTAGGTCATTGGTATCAGAAAGTCAAGATATTAATCTCAAAAGAGAACAATACACGCGCATTTGCGCACGCGCGCGCACACACGCACAAATGGATTAGTCTGTATCATAAGTATTTCGTTTTTTGTTGACTTTATTACAACGCTTATTTTAATCTTGGGTATGACGATAAACTACATTCGTCGGCCAGGTCTCTGATCAAGAGACTGCAGGTTTTGAGGGGCGCGGAAAACCTCTTAATTGCTGTTGTTCCCAGGTCCACCCTATTTCGGAGAAGAACTCCTAAGAGCCACACAAGATAGAAAGTTGTGGAGAGCCATGATCACCTACGTCCTGGAGGGACGCGGTACATAAAAGAAAAAGAATGAGTAAGTGGTCCTTGCACCTTTTCTCTTTCGCTGGTAATGAGTTTCTTTGGCGAGGAAAGTGTCGGTTTTCTCGGTGATTCTGGAGGTGAAGATCTTGTATATTGTTAGGAGGCAAGTGTTAAATGTTTAATTCTTCGAATTCTGTGCCTTCTTTGTCTTTGAGAGCAAGTACGTAATTCCTCATGTTGGTAATTTGGAACTGCTTTCTAGATTCTTGATGATGTCCCATGCGAGGTTTTCGTGGATATTGGGTTGGTTCTTGATCCAGAAATTGTCAATTCTGTTTATTGCCAGTGCTTTGTTGATGGCTACATTGATCTTAGGTAGTGTCAATATCAGATAAGTTTCGCTTCTCTTTATGTCTGTACATACAGGATGTGCGGCTAATGTATCAGGTATCTGTGCGGAAACTGAATTCATCAAGTTGTGTTCGAATTCCGGGCAAGTCTTTCACGTAAATGCTATTGGGAAATTCATGAAGTACTTTCTTCCTCCAGCTATAGATTAAATAGTAAGGAGGACTGGGCTCTCTAACCTTGATGGGCACCAATCTAAAAAAGGAAAACTATGAATTTCACACTGTAGAAAACTTAAAACTGCCCCACTAACTTTTCTAAGCATTCATTGAAATTCAGACAATAAAGAAAAGCAATCTATGGAGAGACGTTTTCTGAAGAGACAAGGCATTTAAAAAATGTTGGTATTGTCCATGTTGTTTTTGCTCTTACATATCTTATTCTAGAATTCCTTAGTAGGTGGTATTTTTATATCTATCGTTGAGAATTTATTGCTAGCTTTAATGATCTTGTTTGCCTAAAGAACTTGCTTCTTTTGTCGAATATGCTGAGCCTCTTTACTTAAATCTGGTGCTACAGTGTCTATTTAGCTACTCGTATATCATCTTGTTTGATGTTAAGTTTCCGTTTCAGTTCTTTGCACTGTTTGATATTAAACTAGTTTTTTCGACTTCACTCATAAGTAGACAGTGAACTCCATTTTTATCGTCTCGATTTTCTTGTTTCATATTGGTTGCTTTCTTTACCGTTTCTGTCGCTGCTTTGGCATCTACCCCATTATATCTTTGTCTTGTGTCTTTAGTCAGATTGTTATTGTTTCTTTTGATTTCTGTTGTATACACATTTCTCGGCCTTGTGCCACATACAACCCTCGTTGTGTGTGGGGGTGGCGGTTAAATATTCTAGCAACAGTACACTGCACCATACCCCACAAGCAGGAGGACTTAGTCTTGGCTGTCAGACAATTTCTGTGACCACATCACGCCTTATATCTGGCCACTTAACTCCGCAGACTGCAACCCCCTTGATTATTATGTGTGGGGTGCAGTTTAAGTGAGAGACCAACAAAACTCCTTGTAACACCAAAGATGAACTGAAGGCAAGGATTATGGCAGCATTCACCAACTTAAGCAAGGAGACCGCTCAGAAGAATTGCAGGAGATTCCGAAGTCGTATGGAGTCCATGTTTGAAGCAAATAGCAATTTTATTGAATAAATTTACTCTTTAGTATTTCAAGATATTTTTGTGTCATTTGGTAAAATCTGTTAAAAATGAGATAATCTGTTAAAAATGAGATAATCTGTTAAAATGAGATTCTGCGTAATTTAGATGACATCGCAACCTGTATAAACGAAGCATTTGAAAAGCTACAGAAGTGTCCAATAGCCAGACTAGCTGCTCGAATGTTGATTTTTGAATCAATCAACAACGAGTTTATTCACAGTGATATTTTAATATGTAAACAATGTTAAGACTTCAGTTGAATCCATAAATCGACTCAAATATTTTTATTACTTAAATTGGCTATTATAAAGTTGGCGTTTGAAGTCAGACTTCATAATTGATCTTTGGTAGTCATCGTGTTAAACTAGAGTCAAAAATTTGGATATGATTTCAGATTTATACTCAAGTCAAAAGGAAGACTTTATATTAAATTAAACAGTTTTACGGTATACGCTAGAATAGATGCGGGTTTGAATGAGAGTCAAAACTGTTGAAGACTGCCTATAACCGAGTCCAAAGGTAGCCCTATTTGGGGGAACGTCGTACCTCTCAGCATGGGATGTAGCTGACGTGTTCTATACCTCACTAACAGAGTAGTTATATTGAAAAGATTTGTCACTTAACAATTTTTGCAACACGCTCACAATATTGAAATCCTCACAGTTGAACTAATCGATGAAATTTGAATATGCTGATTTGTTTGGAAACATACTTTGACAAAAACCCTACTTCGCGGTTTAATAATTTCTTTAATTTAATTTAATTTAATTTATAGGACTTCATGGTAAACAATATCTTTTTTAAGGAAATTCCTTTTTAACAGCGAAGAATAAATTCTAAGGATTTCTTACTCTTGAGCATGCAACATACAAATGGTTATGTGTAAATATTTATTTCTGGAGTCAAATTCTAACTTTTTGAAGCGTTTGGCCTTGTGATTTCTTTATAGTTCTCGCAAATGCAGGGCGAACTGGAAGCTGGATTCTTGCATATTCTTCAAGAAAAGATATGCAAAAAAAAAAAAAAAAAAAAAAAAATATTGCGCACCCTAGTAAAATCAACCGGACTTTGTTTCCTTTTATCTGTTTCCACTTCTCCCCAAAATTTGGTTTCGATTTTTTTAATGCATGGCCATTTTAGAGGGTGTGACGGATGGACGGACTAACGGAAGTTACAAAATTTTATATATAGATAAATAAGAAAATCAAATATGCAATAAAATCTCCATGAATTTACGAATGCAATGTTTTTTTCTTTATTTTTTAGCCTCGAAATAATCGACAGTGGAACTAAAATCCGAGATTCGCGTCCTCTTGATTTGTGTAAAATAATATTAAAAAACAAGCCACCTGGATCGAAGCCAAAACGTTGGTCACGGTCGTTAGTGTGCGAGTCTCGCATAATAGGAAATCATATTGACACACGCGCACAGTGATACCCATTTCGACATATTATATATATATATATATATATATATATATATATATATATATATATATATATATATATATTTACTCATTTATTTTCGTTGAACATGCTGAATTAACTGGGTGGGCTAGGATCAAGTGAAAAGAGACAGGTGACAGACAAGCCAATTACTACTCTTCCTCCTTTCCAGCTTTTTTTTTTCTTTCTCAAGTTTCAGCATCTTTTATCACTCACCTTTTCGGTTTAATACCTTTAGAGTATTTCCTGCCTCCCTTCTGTCCCTTGACCTTTAACCGATGACCCTAACTTCCGAACGCAGAGGTTCGCTCACAATCAAATTCTCATTATCGCGATGAAAGGATCGAGTTACATCAGGTGTCTGGAGGCTATTAGCCAGTGGGAAATGTTCATCATTTTCGGAATTGAAAAAAAAAATCAAGAAAAAAACAAAAACAAAAACAGTCTTTTGTATTAGTGGTAACCCATTCACAATCAGACCGTCCGCCTAAAATATCTACAACGTACAACAAACTCAACGACTACAATTTATATATATATATATATATATATATATATATATATATATATATATATATGTGTGTGTGTGTGTGTGTGTGTGTGTGTGTGTGTGTGTGTGTGTGCGCGCGCGAGCGCGTGTGTGTGCAAATAAATAGAAAAATAGGAAAGAACACGTTTGGTCAATAATCCGAAGTTCTTTAGTATTGTTGTCTTTATTTAAAAAAAAACAGTTCTCAATACAAAAGTAGAGCCTAAATTATATATATATAATTATTTTTAAAAAAATATGATTCCTTCGTTACATAAGAGTTCCCATGTTTCAAAAACAAGAGCCAAAAACTCTGTTTCAACCTCAAAGTTTTTGAATATTTTTCATCCTGTTTCACCCTCAAGCGAAATTTTCAAAAAATTTCGCTTGAGGATGAAACAGAGGTTTTGGTTCTTGTTTTTGAAACGAGAACTTTTATGTAGCGAAGGAATCATATTTTTCAAAAAAAAAAAATATATATATATATATATATATATATATATATATATATATATATATATATGAAAAAATATAGTTTTAAGGTGTGCTATATTTATGGGATAAATATAAAAGTGAACATTGAATAGCACTCAGAGGTGACAGGATGTTTCATGCAAGGCGCAAATCTTCAGGCCGCCTGACGATTGCGACTAGCATGAAACAGCATGTCGCCTCTGAGTGTTGACTTCTGTGTTCACTTTTATATTTATACTTTATATATATATATATATATATATATATATATATATATATATACTGATTCTTTGTAGTGGGAGGGTGTGTGTGTATCTGTGTATGTGTACAAATATGTTTACTAATTCCTCGTACTGAGACAGTGTGTATGTATGGAGAGGGAATATACACATATATGCACGCATGCTGACAGAAACACACGAAAATGGAAATAGACCTAAGAACACAGAGGGGCCATTAAAACATTAAAAGATAAGATACTGATAACTAATTCATTTCTCTCGGACCAATCTTAATTGTTTTATGACCCTTCACGCAGAACTCTTCGCTGCCAGTTCAAGAAAGACATTCGGATTACTAACACATAAAAAGAGAATGTCTCATATCGAGAATATTTAACATCGAAAAACATAAGAAAAAAATTAATTATTTTTAATAATATGTGGAAATCTCCACCCTGATGACGGTCGCGAGACCAGAAATTCGTGTAGTAAAATTATGGAAAATAAAGCATAATATTTAAAAAAATCCACATTACAACCAAAAACGCTTGCGGTATCTCTCTTCTTTTAATATATATATATATATATATATATATATATATATTTAGGCAGCAATTTTTCATTAATACATGTCTCATTAAGTAATATAGACAAGTTTTGTCTTTATTTTAAGTAAGTTCCTTTCATATTGTCTGATAAGCTTAATAACATTATCATTGAAAGACCAAAGGAAATCACCATATTGATACATGTTTAAATCCGATCTAAGCTTTTGGCTTACATAAGTCATTATCAAAGATGACAATTACTTTTCAATATATCAACCAATACACGGCCGAAACAATAATGATAATCTGTTTTTGTTGCATGAAAAATTTCAAAGCAACGACTAACTCGTGTATATGAGACGCGGAAGCGAAAATCGCGTCGCAGTTCATGACGTTACAGATGACCACGCGAGACTGAAAACGAGAAGTATTAAGTATGGGAAGCCGTTGGTATAAACCAATGGCTTCTGTTATCAATTATATATATATATGGCTTCTGTTATCAATTAAATATATATATATATATATATAATTGTCTTTTTCAAGTAGCAAAAATGTCGTTAGGAACAAAGAGAAACATGCTGAAGTATTATGTAATATAAATCGTTTTATATGTTAGTGAAGGCTGGACAATTTCCTCACAGTTCAAGAGACTGGACGCAACAGAATATGTTGTCCAATGGAAGAATGCAGAAAAGAGAATGAACGAAACGTGTGAACAACAAAGGAAAAGGTTATTTATACTTAGGATTAAAAAGAAACAGGTGAAATTACCTTGATGCATAATGAGGGAAGAACGCTTAGAGAATTTGACACTCACGTGACATATTGAAGACAAGATGGACACAGAAAAATAGAACGTAACTTACCTGACGAGTTTGTGTACATAGATAATAGAACGAGGATTGAGAGGGAAAGTAATGTAACAAACAAAGGTTAGAAGTTGCCGATCGTTCATGACTTGGTGTAACATGGCGCATAAAATAAGTTATATAATCTTTTCTCTGCATAAAATTTGATTAAACCAGAATTAAACGTCGATTACTCACTTAAATTTTACAGTAAAAAAATATTTTTTAAAGATTCAATGTTTGGAAAAATCTACGCAAATTGGACTTCATAAGCAGTTTCGCGCGCTTCCATATCCATACGGAACATCTGGTATCTGTCTATATTTCTGAGATGAGGTATCACGTATATTATTTACATTATTTGGACTATTGTCTTCATCTTTGTCGCCATATTCATTACAACGTTTCGGCCCTTTAGTACCTGTCTATATTTCTGAGATGAGGTATCATGTACATTATTTACATTATTCGAACTATCGTCCTCATCTTTGTTGACATATTTATTACAACGTTTCGACCGTTGTACGCTCCGGCCTTCTTCAGATGGTTGGAATGTCGCTCACTGGGGTAGACTGTTCTAGTTCCACGCGCCATGTTTAATGGATGTCAGTTATTAGTTATCTCCTGTTAATTTCCCTCTGAAAATTCTCCACTGCCTTAGCCGGGTATTGAACACACTTTTTGGGTCCTGTCACTGGATCTAACTAACGCCTTTATACCCGGTTAAGGCAGCGGAGAACTTGGAGAGGGGAATTAACAGGAGATAACTGATAACTGACAGATCTAATGTTGTTCTACGTAGACTTTATCTGTAAAACATAATTAACCATTAAGTTCTCGGTAATCTTAACAAATTAGGAAAATATTCACCGTAATCTATATACATCTTATTATAAAAGGAATTCTATGAAAGCTCTCCTAATTAAATAATGTCAGAGTTTTATGGTATTTTTTATTTTACGAGTTAGAGCAGTCTTTCGGTAAATAGTATTTCTGTTTGATAAAAACAAATTGATAATTTAAATTCTCCAAGGCGTTCTGCTTTTAACTAATATAAATATGAAGATGGTGAACTCTCAAAATTTCATAAAATGAATTAATTGGGGATAACAGATGTAAAAAGAAATAAAATTTTACCAAGATTTTCTAAAAAAATATATATTAAAAACTGATTTCATTCATTTATGAATAAGTAGTGAAAATTTCATTAAAATCCGACAATTGCAAGACTTTCCAAAAGAATTTGCTTTTAACCCCCGAAAATCTATTAATCTTTGTTGCCCCCCGCTGATGCAAGAAAAACGAGAGATTTAACCCAAATTTAGAATGTGCTATAAAAGATTAAAAAATTTAATAAAAAAAAAAAAAATACTTTTGATCGTTCCTCTTAATAATAATATAAACATTTTGACGAAAAACACTTTTTTTAGTGAAGTTTTTTAATATATATATATATATATATATATATATATATATATATATATATATATATATATATATATATGTATTATGAAATGGACAAAGTCCGACAATTATTTTAAGACATTGTTATGTTTATACATTCTTTTTAATGATTCAAATATTTAATAAACAGTATTAAACAACATTCAGTCCCGTAAATTTTGTTTAATACTGTTTATTATAAACAGAGCATTTACTTAGATATTTCTATCTATAAAAAATGTATAAACGTAAAATATATATATATATATATATATAAATATAAATGTATATATATATATATATATATATATATATTATATACCGCCAAGCCAAAAATATATATTTATATTAGGTACCTTAAAAAAATGCTAAATATATATATATATATATATATATATATATATATATATGTGTGTGTGTGTGTGTGTGTGTATTTAGGCAGCAATCCTTCTTTCATACACATTTCATTTAAAACGACAGACAAGGTGCTTTTATTTAGTTTTTTCTAATGCGATCTAATAATTTTTTCTTTTCAGATGATATATATATATATATATATATATATATATATATATATATATATATATATATATATATATGTATGAGTCCTCTTTCTCTCCCTCCAGCTATGGGTAAAATAGCAGGACAGACTGTGTTCTATAGCCTTTGATGGCAACTGGTCTAGGAGAAGGACAACTCTGAATTCAAAACCTGCGGAGGGTCTTTTGGGAACCTTGTGGCACCCGGTGCATCAGGTCTCTGTGTTCGTCCCTTCAAAAAGTGTGGATAGTCCTGAAACTGATCTGTTTTGACCCCCATACGTCGAATCTCGACGGGAGAGTCGAGATATATATATATATATATATATATATATATATATATATATATATATATATATATATATATATATATCAACAGCGGACATATGGCCTCTGTTATTCATACAAATGTTTGATGATTTCTAGTTTTTCATATATACATAATAAGCAAAGTTCATTTAAAGATTTACAAGTTCTAGCTTTTTTAGTATTTTACATTTTACCGTAGACGTTTGATTAATTTCTTTTAAGTTACAAAAATATTTAGAAAAGGACGTCCTATTTCTGTACACATTATTGGTGAAAGGTAATATATGGTGTTACCACCGAGATTTAAAGAAATTCTTCGTGCTCCCGATATAGCATTTTCTAACTGTTAGGTTTTCTATAATAGAAATAGTGCTTAGGTAAACAAGAGAGTCTGTTTGACATCGGTTTTGCAATGGACATTCGTTAGAATTTCTACAGTTACACTTGTTGATATTATTTGCGTTTGTTGCTTTAGAATGGCTATTATTACTCAGATTTTTGTATTGATTTAAAATTTTATTATTATGTTTTTTAATAATTTTTTCAACATTATCGATACAGCTATAGCTTAGTTTTAGTGTAGTTCTGTTAAAAAATTTATTAAATGGATTATTTATTGGGAAGTATTTCTCAATTAAATGGAGAATATATATATATATATATATATATATATATATATAATATTAGTGGTATATATAAATATTTACAGAGTGTCCATAAAGTTCGTGTGCACTTTAAAATTTTACTTCTTTCTAATCCTTTTTACAAATTATTTCTATCGCAAATACAAAGTTATAAATTTTTTAAAGTGCACAAGAACTTTATGGACACCTATATATAATATTCCCAAGAAGTTAGAATCCAGGTAGAACTCAATATCCAGGATAGAGTAAGAATATAATATAAAAGACTCAAACACAAATATTCCATAACCACGATCGAAGTCTGATGATTTGGGTCGTGATTACGATTCCAATGTAATAAATTATAACCATGGAATATTAGTGTTTGAGCCCTTATATATATATATATATATATATATATATATATATATATATATATATTGCTAATATTAGTGGTAAATATACATACATATGCAAAATATATAAATACCCATACATGTATATTTTTAGAATAAAAATTCCAAGAGGAAGAATCCAGGTAGAACTCAGTGTCCAGGACAGAGTAAGGATATAATAAAAAGGCTTAAACACTAATATTCCATGATCATAATTTATTCCATTCGAATCGGAAATACGATCCAATTCATCAGACCTACAAATTCAAAAAGAAAAAAGAAAAAAACAACTCCGGAAATAAAAACAGAATTTAGAGAGAGTGTAAGTATGAGGAGGAGGGAGATTAAACCTTAACAGAGAGAAATTTAAGAGAGGTGGGTGGAAGGGGTTTAAGTAAGAGAAAAATGAATGTTGTCGGATGTCTAATGCATAAAGATACATTTCGTGGTGATATACACACACCATAGACAATCTAATGTTAGAGTAAGAGGGAGGAAAAGACGAGGTGGGGGAGAGAGATGGGATATATATATATATATATATATATATATATATATATATATATATATGTTGGGGTGTTTACAGTACGATGCAGAACCCTATTTTTAATATCTCTTACTACCAAATTGATTGGCGTAAATATTTCTAATGAAACAGAAATTCACTTGCTATGTTTATATATAAATACAGATATACCCTGAATATTTTACCAATATTGTTATATTAATTACCAATTATATTGTACAAAATGAATCGGATAATACGCAGTACTGGATTGGTCGCAAGGTTTAATCATTTTACAGTTGAAATGGTGAGATATAACCGTAACAGATGCTGTCAGTTTCTAATCTTGCACTCTCTTCCGGCTTATTGTTCACAGTCAACTTTGATCTTTAGAAATTTAAATGCAATATCAATCGTTATTATTGTGGGGCTCGCCCCTTGTACACAGAATGGACTCGTCCAAGTATACTTATACTACGGAGAGATAGCGTGACGAAAAGGTCGACACCGGGTGTTCACACAAGAGTTACGAGAGTCCCGAAAGAGAGATAATTACAGCTTCCATTACAGAGACTTGTAAATATACTTTTCTACTAACCCGCATTCCTGGACTACTAATCTTCATTTCACTTTGTATTCTTACGTTTAATACACATATTTTCCTATTTCTATTACTGGCGTTGTTATTTATTTGTGCCGGATTCCATCCCCGGAATCCACAACAGTTATCTTGTCTTAATTCCTGTTCGTAAATATTGTTCTCACTCCGTAATGGTAGTTTTTTTTTTCTTAGATTGTCTCACATTCCTTGAGTCTTAGTGGCTTTATTGCTTGAAATGATTTTTGATTAAAGTGGAATTTACAATTAAATTACAAGATAAAAATTTGAATCAAATGTTAAATCTAATATACGGGTTTGCATTAGAGTTGAAAAGATAGACGTAGGTCCCCGTTTATAGGTTTGTCAAAAGGTAGCCCTACTTGGGGAGATGTCTTACCTCTCTGGGATGCAGTTGACGTGTTATATGCCTCACCAACGGAGCAGTTATATTGAAAAGATTTGCCACTTAAATATTTAGTATATTAGAATTTTGGGGCAACCCGCCGACACCTGCTAAAATCCTCACAGTATTTGGTATTGAATTTATCGCTAAGATTTACAAACTGTATGTTTCATTCAATTTCGCAAGCCAATCGATGAAATTTGAATATGCTGATTTGTCTGGAAAATACTTTGACAAAAACCCTACTTCACCGTTTAATAATTTCTTTAATTTAATTTTATAGGACTTCATGGTAAATATTTTTTAAGAATTTGCTTTTCTTTTTAACAGCGAAAAATAAATTCTTAGGATTTTTTACTCTTCAACATGCAACATACAACTGGCTATTTATTTTTGGAGCCAAATACCAACTTTTTGAAGCGTTTGGCCTTGTGATTTCTTTATAGTTCTCGCAAACGCAGGGCGAACTGGCAGACTTGTACCAGTAAAATCATTATTTTCTCTCAAGAAATTTTTACAATCTAAAATCTTTTTCTGGAATGGGTTGATAAGCCATAGAAAACGAATTATTAAATCATTCAGTTAACTTGGCATAATAAACAAAAAAAAAAAAAAAAAAAATTCCAACACTCTAAAAATATTTACTGGCTTTAAATAACCTCCAAAGGGCTGATAAGCCGTAGAAAACAGATCAATCAATCAAGGAAAAAAACATTAAATCTGGAAGCTTGGTATAGAAATATTTTTTAATGTGGTTTGAATACTTTTAGCGCTATATATATATATATATATATATATATATATATATATATTTATTTGGGTCAAATTATTTTGCTTGTCTTTATTTATTTTTTATTTTTATTTCTTATATCATATATTTATTCTTTTATTTTTATTTTAATCGGTGTTTTATTAACGTAGTAAAAATTTGTTTATATCGCTTATTTAATAGTTTTGTTTTGGTTTGAGAAGATAATTAAAGCTATTTAGTCAATATATATATATATATATATATATATATATATATATATATATATATATTCATTCGCGTGTGCGACGGTACGTATGTGCGACTAGTGAATTGTTAATAGCAAATGGACGTCCTGCCGTGATAATGAAATCACAGGAGAGCTCAAACACATCAGTGTTTGACAACTGTCTATTAACAGTCAATGAAAACATGGTTAAATAAACATCAAAGTAATCTTTTAGTTGCCTTTTTAATTCATACTAATTTCATTCATCATTCCCCCCTAGCCCCTCACATTTAAGTAGCAGACCATGCCGGCCGGAAATTGTACATGTAATTTGTTTGCAATTTCAACGAGTCCTGTTTTGAGCGGCTCTCTCACAGCACACACTGACCTCTTGAATCAACTCCACATATAAATTAGATATATTGCAAGAAAGGGTCATAAAGGAAGCTTTTTTGTCTTTTTATTTTTCAACAGACAGGGGGACCCCATTACAATAATTGGAATTCTTAAAATGTGTCTTGTTGAACGAGTATCAACCGAAAACTTCTTCCGCCTGCTGTTTTGAGGAGAAAAGTAACGAAAATTTCCATTCACCAAGATGACATGTTATGATTATTACCCAGTTTAGCTCAGTAATGCACAAAATATAAAAAAATTAGATACAAGGCTAGGAAGATTGGGCTAAGCCAATCTTCCAAGTCATGAAGGGTTGTTTGCCTAGAGAATCAGTATTTGTAACCCTAACCTAGATTTGAGCACCGATCCGTTACACGAATGGGAAATAAGTATCGATGTCAGATATTTCTTCACAGTAAATTGACACAAGGTGGTACGGTGGAGTAATGGATAGCGGATCGAAGAGCCGAGTCCGAATTCAAGTCGAATCCATTACATTCACTTACTTGCTAATACCCTTGGGAAAGGTATGAATCCTATTCTTTCCCCCAGCTATGGGTAAATAGCAGGACAGACCGGGTTCTATTGCCTTGGATGGCAACTGGTCTACCGCAGAAAGAAATGGCAAACTACCGTGGAAAAATAAAAATCTGCCTATCGAAAGATACATGATCGCTTAAGCGTGTATCACGCATGGCACACAACTGAAATTGACACAAAAAGTTCCCGCCAACATCGTTTATGCGCGCGCCTGCAAGTGGGTGTCACGTAGAGGTCCCGCATTTGCTGCAGCCATACCCGGTGTGCCTAGAATAAGACAGCCTGACGGAGCCGAATCTTTTTCAGGCTGGGGTTGAATTCAATGTTTTCCTTCTCCTAGATTGGTTACCGCCTCTAGGCAAGAGAGTTTGCCCTGTTATTTAACTCATAATTGGAGGAAGATAGGCACATTTTTTTCCAAGGGCATTTACGCGAAGTGAACGAAACAGAAAGGAGAGTGAATTGAACACGGCACGCCTAATTCACTTTCCACTCCGAAATACATTAGACTGTCTGCGCCTCTGTCGTTTATGTAATGTTAGTTAAATCCGAGAAAGATTTGTGTGGGTGTGCGCTAGAAAGCCTGAAAAGTAATTAAAGGATTAAATCGGTTGTTCAACTCTGTGTGTGTGTGTGTGTTTAAATATTACGCAAAACTGTAACATGGAATGGTGCTCCAAACCGTTCATTGCTGTTAAACTATCTGCCTCGGCAGAGAGGAACCCAGACGAGGCTTTGCTGAAGGGTAAAGTTTCGTCCTGGGAGGGAGACAGGCCCTGAACCCGTTTATTTATAAGTCCAATTCAACTCTATACTTCTAATGTCTACGCCTAAACCCTGAAATTTTATTTACTATCTATTTTTTCCTTCAATAGGAGTTCACCTATCGCCCTGTTCACACTTCTCCTTGGTCACTAGAACAGAAGTAGAGGTTTATCCTTTGTATCCTGTTTAGGATTGGGTTTCCGGCTTCTAAAGTCTCCTTATTCTCTTTCGTTCCCAGTAGCCCCCTTGCCTCTTAGTGAAATTATCGCCTTGCTTGGGGTGAAATGATTCAAATAAAATACCTCGCTTATGAACAGAGATGCGCAGCGCGTCTGCTAATTGGGAACATGCCCAACTGGTTCAAGTTAGTTAACTGACATACAAGCAAATCAGTAGTACCGTACAGATTCTTTTTCTTCTTCTCCTACATATTATTATTTTAGTAGTAGTAGTAATAGTAGTAGTAGCAGTATTAGATCCCAGTAGTTCAATTTTCTCCCGCAAATCGATAATCGTTGTGCACCTGGAGCCGCATCAGGTGAAAGAGGAGATAGCCAAATTCTGCATCAGTGCTCGCAACATGCTCCTCAAAATTAGGATCAATCGGTTTCCATCGGATTTGTGAAACACAAGGTATTCCATATGGCGCCACACGTTAATTCGATCACGTTCTGGAACCTATAAAAAAAAAAAGAAGAAGAAAAAAAAAGAAGACCACAAAGATTGGTGGGGTGGTAGGTCTTGTCCCAGAATCTAAACCGAGGATGGATTATGTAGAGATTGTAGCTGATCTGGGTACATATCCAGTGACAATATCATTGACCGTTGACCCGTTGGTGACAGGTGAACACACCATGACGGTCAGGTTTCAAAGCAGGAGCTGCATAAGGTCATACAATAAAGATAAAAAAAAAAAAAAACGTTGTGTTTCGATTATCGAGCTCAAATAAATCTTCCTACTCTTTAAAAAAATATTCTGTATGAAAAGATGATCCGTCAGAGGGTCACAGTAGAGGCGAAATACCGTTTTAGGTTACAAATAAGCTGTTGTTTCTCTCGTATAATGTGTATTTTATGCGTGCGTGTATAGGTGTGTGTGTGTGTGTGTGTGTGTGTGTGTGTGTGTGTGTGTGTGAATAATGCCTACACACATTCTTATACATATGATGGACTCTCACGCCGCTTTACGAGAGTTCAACTGTTCAGCTTCTAGAAATGAACAGCCAGATTGAACAACCTGCACGTATGACTTGATAAGAATGACGAAGGCTACTGCAGAATATGTGAGTCGAAAGGTTAGACGGAGCTTTGATTTCGGATGAATTTTGCATCTACAGAAACCAGGATGACGGAAGACGATTCGCACTATAGAAAGGACGAGGGATAAATTCAATACGTGTAGAATATCTGTCGAGTTTTAATAAAACCTTTTTAGAAGAATAATTGCTGCCTAATGATACTAAATTTAAACATACAGATATATGCATATATACAGAGTGGTCAGCTGTGCTGAATACCTTTATATATATATATATATATATATATATATATATATATATATATATATATATATATATGTGCAAATATATACTGAAAAATTTATTTCGGTTGAGCTTTCTGGGGAGGAAGTGTGGGTTTGTAAACAGTGACTATTACGGCTAATAATGGATGACTCTTCGGTAAATCGAATCGAGTTCTCTCAGTCACTGTGAGTTTATTTAAAAATAAATACGCTTAAATTCACTTTCATCCATACCGTGCGCCGACGGCTTAGAGGTAGAATCCCCCAACTGACGCCAATTCGGTCGGGTTTCGATCCTAGCTAGAGGCAACCAGACGTCTAGCAACACTGATGAGCTGCCAAACAGTCTGTCTGTGGATGACAATATATATAAAGTTGAACTTTGCTCTGTGTTGTATATTTTAGGTTTTGCATTGAGCACTGTGTTTTTATAACGTTTGTGTCTTTGATGCAAATTTTATAATTATATTGTGAGATATATATATATATATATATATATATATATATATATATATATATATATCCGAGCCGCTATCCATTACTCCATCGAGTCGAGTTCGAATTCCAGTCGAGTTTATTACATTCAATTACGTGCTAATAATCCTGGGAAAGGTATGAATCCATCTTTTCTCCCCCTCCAAGCTATGGGGAAATAGCAGGACAGACTGGGTCATATAGCCTTGGGTAGCGAACGGCCTATACACACACACACACACACACACACACACACACATATATATATGAATGAATGAGTGAACACTGACGTCAACATCGAATGGCGACAGTCTATTTCATGCTTGGAAATACAAAAAATTAGAGACACCGGTAGACTGGACAGTTATGTCCTTCTCAAACTGTAGAAATGAATTCATTCGTATTATTTATATAATAAATGTAATAAGTAAAGATGTAGCGTAGCTGTTCTAAATTTTTGTCGGGCAACAGTAGCATGAGTATACAAAGAACGTGTGGATTTCAGAAACGTGAAAAGTGTCGGCGCCCAAATGTGATGCAAGAACGGGGACCCCCCAGGTACTGATAAGCATAGTGATCCCTAAACGAAGTAGAACATTGCATCAAATCACGTCCCAATTCAGAATTGTTGCCACACACCATATCAGATCATGGATTGCTGCAAAGGGTGCACGGTATTCGGTGTGGATTCGTAGTCGTTAATCATCAAAGGTACTATTCCTAACACCACGGCATCGGTTATTGCGCCTCTCTTCACTAATAGACTGTAGTGTATTGCCTGGTTAGGTGAGTCCTGTTTACAGCTATTTTCGGCAGACAGTTAAAGACAATTTTATTTTTTAAATTTTATTTTAAGACATTTTTATGTTTATACATTCTTTTTTTATAGCTACAAATATTTAATTAAATGCTCTGTTTATAATAAACAGTATTAAACAACATTTACCGGCCTGAATGTCCGCGAAATTGTCATAGTAAATATGCGTCCTCCGACAGGAATCGAACCTGTATCCTATACAGAACCGTCATATAGCCTGACGTGCCTTAACCGATTGGGCCGCAGAGGAGCGTTCGGTTAGCAAGGTCGATTTTACTGCTTTTAAACTACAATCTTCATGATTCTCTCACGTACATTCATATCTCCTCAATTATTATCCAAATGACGTCACACATAATGAAATGGACAAAGTCCGACAATTATTTTAAGACATTTTTATGTTTATACATTATTTTTATAGATACAAATATTTAAGTAAATGCTCTGTTTTTATAATAAACCGTATTTATAACATTTTTGATGTCTGAGAAATTTTCATAGAAAATATGCATCCTCCGACAGGAATCGAACCTGTATCCTATACGGAACCGTCATATAGCCTGACGTGCTTTTACCGATTTCGCCACAGAGGAGCGTTCGGTTAGCAAGGTCGATTTTACTGTGGACGCATATTTTTTATGAAAATTTCTCGGACATTCAGGCCGGTAAATATCGTTAATACTGTTTATTATAAACAGAGCATTTACTTAAATATTTGTATTTTTGGCGGTGAATCTGGAGTGATCTCTCCAGAAGCCAAGTCTGGGCGATGGTATATGGAGGCCGCGTGCTGCACAGATCACAAGACGCCTAAAGACCAAAGGAACACAGGACATTACACTTGAGGCCGGCTTGACTGCAGGAGTTGCCGGAAGGTTGTCAGTATTGACATCCAACCGCCTTCAAGGCTCCACTCCGGATTTTCTGTAGGAATTTACTTCCATATTCTTTTCCGTCTTTGGATATGAACATAAGGCAGCTGAAGTTTAAAATCAGGGTTTTTCTTTCCCTAGATGAACTGCCTTCCCGGGCTAACGAGCTAAATCTACCCGAAATATTGCCATATATGATTTATAATAATCATTTTTTACTGATATATTGTTCATTTAAATGCAAAAAAAGATGTTTTGAATAGAGTACAATATAAAAAAATAATTGAAAAACCCCTTGAAAAATATTCGTTTTGCTTTGTTTTGGGGCTGACAATTGAGTTTATATATAACGGAGGTTTTATGGGGATTTTTATCCTATACGACTGTATTCGACGTTAAATAACGCACCAAGGGTTGATATGTCATTAAATTAAACAACCTTACCGATGTCAGCCTTTAAAACAAATCTGACTTGATAACCAACTAAATACACTTCTCACAATAAATAAAGAAACACACACACACACACACATACATACATACATACATACACGTGCGCGCGCACACACACACAGAGGAAAAAAATACAAATAAGAAGCCGGTGTCAATTTCTTGAAAGAACCGTTATTATGCAACAGATGGGACGATTTTATCGTTTCCTTTCATGGAATTATAAGCGAAAATAAATTATTCTAGTTTAAAAAAAATAGAGAAAAACAAGAGCAAAGTACATAAATAAAAATAAATAGTAATATAAAAGAAAAAAAAATACCCCAGCTCCAAATAGACTAAAACTAAAATAAATGATATATAATATATATATATATATATATATATATATATATATATATATATATATATGTAGAAATAAACCAGATAGAAATAAAAAAATATATAATAATATAAATGTAAAATACAATCTAGAAATCCATGTAAAATATATTTTATATATATATATACATATATATAAATTAGTTAAAAAAAAACAAAATGAAAGACATCTTGCTTGATGACCCAGAACAACTGTTTCTCTTTAAGCTAATTTTTTTTCTTTTTTTTTGGAGGGATGAGATCAGGTGTTGTGTGTGAGAAAATCTCAGTGCTACTGCGACTGAAGTTGATTTTAATTTACGAATTAATATTAGACAGCACACAATAAAATTTACGCAATTCGTTTCAAAACAAAAAACAGGCAAATTACAAAAAAAAAAATCATTTTTTTTTTACTAAGAAGATAAACACTTAAAGATTAAAAAATGGTTTTGCGAAGACGATGGGAATTCCAAATTTTTGGAGCCTGATTATGTGCCTGTTTTCAATGATCTCAAATTATGGATTTTTTAAAAAATAGTTCACCCCAAGCAAGGCGATAATGCCACTAAGACGCAAGGGAATACTGGAAGTGAAAGAGAATGAAAATACTTTAGAAGTAATCTGAAACACAATTCTAAGCAGTGAATAAAGGATAAACCTTCTACTCCTGTTCAAAATATTTATTTAATTGTCATATTATAATGGATTGCTTACATGTACATTTACATTTGCTTTCAGGAAATCTAAATGCGATCACAACCAAAATATCCAACATGAGGACTCGCTCGAAAGGTCGACTACCATTTTGGCTCATGAAATATTCATTACGAAGACATATTTGTCGAAATTACTTTCAATTTCAATGTTTATCTAATCAAGAGTAATTTATTTCTATCTCTAGGACGATTTAGTAGCTAAGATATTTGGTTGTCTCTCTCCCTTATTTACATACAGTCGGTTTTAATGCCAAGATGTTGGACTAAGCTTACAATGGATGGTAGAATATTTTTATGTTCTTTTTAGGTAATCATTTTATTTATCTACTTATAAACCGGCAATACCTAAAAGATCTATCTATCTATCTATCTATCTATCTATCTATCTATCTATCTATCTATCTATCTATCTCATTGTATTTTCTTTCTTTTTTCTTTCTTTGTTCCACATTATATTTTTTTCTTTCTTTCTATCACATAATATTTTCCTTTTTTCTTTCTTTCTTTCTTTCTTTCTTTCTTTCTTTCTTTTTTCTTTCATTGTACCACATTATAATTTTTCTTTCTTTCTTTCGTTTTATCCATCTATCACATATTTTCGTTCTGTCTTTCTTTGTACCACATTATATTTAGTTTCTTTCTATCAGATTACATTTTTTTCTTTCTTTCACATTGTTTTCTTTTTTCTTTTATTTATTTATCTATCTATCAATGACAATACATTTTCATTCTCTTTCTCTCTATCTTTCTTTCTTTCTTTCTTTCTTTCTTTCTTTCTATCGCATTATATTTTCCTTCTTTCTTTCACCTTCTATCTATCTATCTATCTATCTATCTATCTATCTATCTGTTATAGTCAGGTATCCTATCTTGTGAAGCCTTTTCACACAAAAGCTGAAAATAGTCTTATTCGTGATCCCGATGGCTTATTAAAAAGATAAACATTTTGATGGTCTGTTGAATCGTATTTCTACAGTGGATGAAGAATTTCTAAATAACATTCTTAATAAGCCTGTTAAAGAAAGGCTCACGACATCTCCGTCGTTAGTGAGGTAGAAAGGGCCTTAAACATATAAATACTGGACGGTCACCTGGGTTGGATGTTATACACGCCGAGGTGCTAAACGTCTACGTCTCTAATTATAAGATTTTTGGGAATAAGAATGTGTTCTTGACGACTGGTGTCAAGCAACAATGGTAATGGTAATATTAACTATTTCTCCCCAACATTTGGAATTCATTGACCGATCAGCAAGTACTACTTTCGGTTGAAATTTAGATGCTGGAAAAATTGCCGGCTTATTGTACGGCTCCAGCAAGAAACTGACACCAACTTTTATACTCTATCTGTAAAAGAGCCAGACTATACCAAAAATGGAGTATTGCTGCCATATCTGAGCTGGAGATGTTTCGGTTTATTATATCGCTTCCGAAAGTACCTGACACCTCCCTCCATGCTTTATCTTTACAAGAGAGAGATCAGACCAAAAATGGACTATTGCTGCCATATATGGGCTGGAGATGTTTCGGTTTATTATATCGCTCCAGAAAGTACCTGACTCCTACTTCCATGCTTTATCTTTACAAGATTCAGATCAGACCAAAAATGGACTATTGCTGGCATATCTGGGCTGGAGATGTTTCGGTTTATTATATCGCTCCCGAAAGTACCTGACTCCTCCTTCCATGCTTTATCTTTACAAGAGTCAGATCAGATCAAAAATGGACTATTGCTGGCATATCTGGGCTGGAGATGTTTCTGTTTATTATATTGCTCCCGAAAGTACCTGACTACTTGTATGCTTTATCTTTACAAGAGACAGATCAGATAAAAAATGGAGTATTGCTGCAATGTCTGGGCTGGAGATGTTTCGGTTTATTATATCGCTCCCGAAAGCACCTGACTCCTTCTTGCATGCTTTATCTTTACAAGAGACAGACCAGATCAAAAATGGAGTATTGCTGCCATATATGGGCTGGAGATGTTTCGGTTTATTATATTGCTCTCGAAAGTACCTGACTCCTTCTTGCATGCTTTATCTTTACAAGAGACAGATCAGATAAAAAATGGAGTATTGCTGCAATGTCTGGGCTGGAGATGTTTCGGTTTATTATATCGCTCCCGAAAGTACCTGACTCCTCCTTCCACGCTTTATCTTTACAAGAGTCAGATCAGACCAAAAATGGAGTATTTCTGCCATATCTGGGCTGGAGATGTTTCGGTTTATTATATCGCTCCCGAAAGTACCTGACCCCTTCTTGCATGCTTTATCTTTACAAGAGACAGATCTGACCAAAAATGGAGTATTGCTAACATATCTGGGCTGGAGATGTTTCGGTTTATTATATCGCTCCCGAAAGTACCTGATTCCTTTTTGCATGCTTTATCTTTACAAGAGACAGATCAGATCAAAAATGGAGTATTGCTGCCATATCTGGGCTGGAGATGTTCCGGTTTATTATATCGCTCCCGAAAGTACCTGACTCCTTTTTGCATGCTTTATCTTTACAAGAGACAGATCAGATCAAAAATGGAATATTGCTGCCATATATGGGCTGGAGATGTTTCGGTTTATTATATCGCTCTCGAAAGTACCTGACTCCTTTTTGCATGCTTTATCTTTACAAGAGACAGATCAGATCAAAAATGGAGTATTGCGGCCATATATAAGCTGGAGATGTTTCGGTTTATTATGTTGCTGCCCAAAGTACCTGACTCCTTCTTGCATGCTTTCTCTTTACAAGAGACAGATCAGATCAAAAATGGAGTATTGCTGCCATATGTGGGCTGGAGATGTTTCGGTTTATTATATCGCCCCCGAAAGTACCTGACTCCTTCTTGCATGCTTTATCTTTACAAGAGACAGACCAGATCAAAAATGGAGTATTGCTGCCATATATGGGCTGGAGATGTTTTGGTTCATTATATCGCTCCCGAAAGTACCTGCCTCCTTCTTGCATGCTTTATCTTTACAAGAGACAGACCAAATCAAAAATGGAGTATTGCTGCCATGTCTGGGCTGGAGATGTTTCGGTTTATTATATCGCCCCCGAAAGTACCTGACTCCTCCTTCCATGCTTTAACTTTACAAGAGACAGATCAGACCAAAAATGGAGTATTTCTGCCATATCTCGGCTGGAGATGTTTCGGTTTATTATATCGCTCCCGAAAGTACCTGACTCCTTCTTGCATGCTTTATCTTTACAAGAGACAGATCAGACCAAAAATGGAGTATTGCTGCCATATATGGGCTGGAGATGTTTCGGTTTATTATATCGCTCCCGAATGTACCTGACACATCGTACCATGCTTTATCTTTACAAGAGTCAGATCAGACCCAAAATGGAGTATTGCTGCCATATCTGGCCTGGAGATATGGACGCTTTCACCAGTGCTTGTACTAATCTTGGACTTATCATAAGTCTCAAGACAACTGTGGTGATCTTTCTCCATGCACACGGCAGACCTTACAACGTGTCAAATATCTTTACATACAATAAGCATCTTGGTTGATGACTTCAAGTTTCTGCTCACTGAACGGTGATCTTTTGATTTGAAGGTTTTTTTTGGAGATAATAATAGCTTAGTGGTACAAGTCTTACTATTTAACCTATAGTTGGGGAGAGAAGAGTTGGATTCATACCTTTCCCAAGGGTACTTGCTCGTATGTGTATATAACGAACCCAACTGGAATTGGAAGTCGGCTCTCCGATTAACAATTCCGAGTCATTATCCATCACAATACCCGCACATCCAAGTTTACTGTTGTGGCCTTGTTACGGCCAGAAATAATGCAACAAAGAGAGGAATTGTGTTAAACAAATATATTAACAGAAACAGTAATACAAACATATACAGAAGAGAGTGTTACAGCAAGAATGTTCGGTCCGACTGTCAGAGCTGACTGCTGGAAACTTGCCTCTCCAAAAGGCAGTACCTGCTCCTATTTATAGCTGGGAAAGTCCATGGGTGCGTGGGTAAATTACTGTAACATTTACACATCTACGTACCGACGGGGCTCGACGTTCCTTAACTTTGACGATCATACGGAAACATGTGTTTCATCGTGATGTGGCCGTAAGGTTCATCATACTGAAGCAGCGACCAACTATGAAATGGCATTAAATACTAACAATCCATATCTATCTATTTGAGATGAGACAATAATCAAGAGCATCTGAAGCTTCTGCTAAATGTGCGGATGTTTTGGGGAGACTTAATGCTGCTTGACATTCAGTGATATGTACCAAAAGATTCTTGTTTCCAATGAAACAGAAAAAAACAAAAACAAATGAAAAGGACTATTCAAATCACTATTATAAATAAATAAAAATATGGCCAATTTCTTCAATGTGTCGTGTACCTCCAGAACGTTGGCGAACAGGATTCCTCTCCACAATTTCATGTCCTTTGTAACTTTGAGTGAAGATTATCTTATCCCTCTCTTAATTCCTTTTCTGACAAACATCAGGTCGTTAGATAATTTATGTGCTGCTTTTCTCTGTCCCTTTTGTCTTTAATGTGTCCTGTGAATACTACTACTAAACCTGAATTTAACTACTACTACTACTAATAAACCTAAAATTAATTACTACTAGTACTAAACCAAAAATTAACTACTACTGCTACGAAACTTAAAATTCACTACTACTAAACCTACATTTCACCACTACTACTACTACTAAAACTAAAATTTATTACTACTACTACTAAAACTAAAATTTACTACTACTACTACTAAACCTAAAATTAACTACTACTGCTACTAAACGTAAATTTCACTACTACTACTACTACTAAAACTAAAAATCACTAATACTACTACTAAACCTAAAATTCATTACTACTACTAAACCTAAAATTCACTACTACTACTACTAAACCTAAAATTCGCTACTACTACTACTACTAAACCTAAAATTCCCTACTACTACTACTACTACTACTAAACCTAAAATTCACTACTACTACTACTAAACCTAAAATTCACTACTACTACTAAACCTAAAATTCACTACTACTACTACTATTAAACCTAAAATTCCCTACTACTACTACTACTAAACCTAAAATTCACTACTACTACTACTAAAACTAAAATTCACTACAACTACTAAAACTAAAATTCACTACTACTAATACTAAAACTAAAATTCACTACTACTACTACTACTACTAAATCCTATTTATTATGATTAGAAAAACAAAGTATTATTAATAGAAGTACCTTTATGAATACTAACATTACTATTTTGGTTGACACCCATTTGGTGTCACCTTGGTGTTTTCTGTCTCGTGGCGTCGTGCAAATTGCCTGGGTCGTCAAGGATGAAGAAATCGAGAGAAAGAATGTCGACGTGAGTACACAGTGCAAGAATGGCTGACAAATAAAGATAGAAGATTTCTTTGCCAAGCTACGGATCATGGCGGATACAGAAAGAGAATTGGAAAGCAATTTAGAGACGGCTTTAATTAAAATGATGACTTAGAGGTTTTGACAAACAATTCAAGAAAGTGGATACTCACACACACGCGCGCACACACACATATATATATATAGATAGATATTCTCTCTCTCACACACAGACACACACACACAGACACATACGCACACATAATACCCGTTAAAAATGAAATTGTTGTTTACGTTGGGCTAAAGCTATTGGGTATAGAACGAATATAAATATAAAAGTGAACACTGAGATCAACACCGAGCGGCGACAGTCTGTTGCATATTTGTACGCAATAGTCAGGTTATATATATATATATATATATATATATATATATATATATATATATATATATATATATATATAAACAATAAAAATATTGAGGAATCAAAAATTAAAGTTTTCAGACACACTGGGTTGCATATTAATACTTTTTGTTTTATTATTTTTATTAGATTCTTCAGCTAGTTTCGTCCTATGTATATATATATATATATATATATATATATATATGTGTGTGTGTGTGTGTGTGTGTGTGTGTGTGTGTAGTACGCCAAATGTATATGTATATTTTTGGTCTGTAATGTACAGAACATTTTACATTGTTGCGGTTATCTCCCTTTCACCGGCGATAGTAAGTGGTGGTATCTTTGTTCGGAAAATGGTGAACTGTGGCAAGTTGTCTACGAAGTCGAGATTTAAAAAAAACTTACTACATGGAAGAGAATTGTACAACAATAATAACTGGAGAAATATATTTGAAGACTCACATGTAAAAACTCCTATTAATAATCATGACATTTTATCAGTGTAAGTAATCTAGTTATTTAATAAGTAAATAATAGAAAGCGACTATGGCAAATTTGTGGATTCGCATTAAGCAAGATAACTTTTTTCTTTAAAAAAAAAAACGATAATAAAATATTTAATTTAGTATAGCCTTATGTTTTTTCCTAATTAATTCATTTACTTGATTGTTTTTTTTTTACCGCTTATCAATCCTTTATTGGTTATTTAAAGCGGAAATATATTTTGGTATTCGAAGAATAATATTTTCTGAGAGTTAATATTAATATTAATATGAATAAAAAAATAAAAGAGAACATTTCTTACCCCGCGTCGATTGTATCCAATTTCCCTTCGTTGTTTCTAAGACGGAACAGGCTTACGGTCACATGACGTTGAAACACCGGTTCTCCTACGATCATTGATGTTAAGCAACGTCGAGCCTGGTCAGTACCTAGATGGGTAAACGCTTGAAAATACTAGGTGCTGTAAGCTTGGATGTGCGGGTGGTGTAATGGAGAACAACTCGGAATTGTAAGTCGCAGAGCCGAGTTCCAATTCCAGTCAGGTTCATTATATTCACTCACGCGCAGATACCCTTGGGAAAGGTGTGAATCCATCTCTTCTCTCACCAGCTATGGGTTATTCACTAGGATATTATCAGTAAAATCATTATTAATAAAAAAAAAAGTCCAATTAAGCCCACTCACTGAAGGCTCATGCTTTGTTGCTGCAATTTCGATAGCAAGTAGATTTTTACGGGATGGAGTTACTAGCCTAATGGTTAACCGGATTTTAATTCAGTATTCCTTCTCCTACACTGGTTGCCAACCAAGTCTAAAGAGTCCAGTCTGTTCGACTATTTAACCCATATCTGAGAGGAGAGGTGATGGATTCTTACTTTTTCCAATTGTATTTGTGCGAAAGTGAATGCAGCGAACTCGGCTCGGGTGGACAAAACTACAAATTTAGAAAGTTATCTGAGAAATAGCAAAGATAGTGAAAGAAATCGCTAAATATGCTGTTCATTAATAACGAAATTGAAACCTGTTTTTATTTTAACTTAATTAGCTGTAAGATTTTATTTCTATCCACGCAATAAAAAGACAAGTTCCGGCAGGCATTGTTTTTGCATTATTGATATAAAAATGAAAAGAAAGCTTATTTTTTTTTTTTTGCTGGTGTAGCCATTTTTAGGAGTTTGCGCATGCGTGTGTCTGTGCGAGTGCGTCATCATATGTGCTCTGTTGACGAAATTCTCTTAGATACTCCTAATGCTACTTTTTTATGTGCTATGTCTTTTCCGAATGTAGGCGATCACGGCTCTCCACAATTTATTGTCCTTTGCAGCTCTTTTTTTTTGTTTTTTTATTATTTCTTTTAAACGTTGTTCTGCCATCCATTTACACAAGCTCGCTAGCTAGGTTATGCGTTGTTTTCCTCTCTCCCACTTGTCTTCAATCTGTGAGTATCAGATTTTCTAAGCCCTCTTTCCTCATCATAATGAAGAAAGAGGGCTAGAAATTTCAACGATCTCTTCCTGGTGTTAAGTATAAGTTTCCTTTTTGTTTCCATTTTCTCTAAAACTTCGTCGTTGCTAATATTTTCGGTCTATGATATTCTCGGAATTGTTCTGTAGAACCTGATTTTTGTTGTTTCAAGTCTCTTAATGTTATGGGGAGCTTAAAAAAGTGGGGCACAATTTTTCTCAATATGTAATAAACGAGGGAGAATCGTAATAAAAGGGAGGGACCAAAAATCATTTAAAGTGTAAAGAATTTAGAATTTAAGTAAAGAAACTTTTCAAACATTTATATCGTCCTGGGTAAGACGATAAACTCCGCCCGAAAGCAAGATCTCTGATCAGGGGGTTTTGAGGAGCGTGGAACCACCTCTTAATTGCTGACGTTCCCAGGTCCACCCTGACCCGGGGTGATAGTACATGTTAGGGCCCAGCTATGGGCAAATAGTTGACCCTCGAACTGGGGTCGGAACACTGTGAAAGTGTAGAAATGGGTTTTGATACCGGAAATACTTTGTGAAAAGGTTGTTGCCAGCAATACATTTTTCAAAAAATATTACCAGCAGTGTATTTAAAAAAAAATATTACCAGCTATACATTTTTTGAAAAAAATATTACCAGCGAAGCAAAATTATTATCAGAGACGGATTTTTTGAAGGAAAAAATATTACCAGAAATAGATTTTTGGAAAAAAATATTACCAACAAAGAACATTTTGCCGGCATTAAATAACCCATTGAGGTTGATATGCTGTAAAACTGATGTAATGAATATGCATACACCTGGGTTCCCTCTCATAGTAATATGATTGGCTGGTGTCAGCCATAAATACAGACTGATGTGGGGCTACGCCTATTGTCTTCGCCTATTGGCCTACGCCTATTGGCCTACGCCTATTGCCTACGCCTATTGCCTACCACTACGACGAGGACCAGTCCATTATGGTTACCTGCTAGATTGTCCTACTCGGTTACAATAGTCCAAAACCATTTTGCTACTTCGAACAAATATATCCCTTTCCGGGATATATCAAAGCCAAACCAAACCAAACATTTATATTATATTAAAAATATTCGATTAAAATGATCAAAAAATGAAATTTAATAATTCTGGAAGGAATAAAAAATAACAATGGACTACTATTTTTTTAAACAATGCAATCATAAATGTGTGCAACTAAAAACTTGTGCCAACCATAATAATCCCTGTTTCCTGTTTGAGCTCTGGTAAAAAGTGCGGAATTAATAAACACAGTTGTTTTAATAGAAATGCATATGGTGTAATGGTTAAAAGGTCGGAACAAAGAAACCATAGTGACGAGTTTGAATTAGAGTCGACTTCGCTGCATTCACCTTCGCACGCTTGTGATAAGTAGGAATCCATTCTCCTCTCAAATATGGGTTAAATAGTCAGGTAGAACGGGCACTTTAGACTTGGTTGGCAAACAGTTCAGTAGAAGGAAAACTGAATTAAAAGCGGTTCGGCACTGGATTAGCAACTCCATTCCATAAAACCCTACTTCCAACGGAAACTACACCAATAAAGCCTTTTGCGTTGAGAGCTGTGGGGTCTACGGGGATTGATTGAGAAAGTGAGAGTTCTTAATAAGCTCCTGTGGGTGGGGAAACGGAAATTTCTTTCAATATATATATATTATATATATATATATATATATATATATATATATATATAAAAAAAAATAAACATCCTCGCATCTTATATTCGGTACCCAACAGTTGTGATTGATTTTTTTCCGTCTTTTTTTTTACGGCTTATCAACCTTTTGCAGGTTATTTAAAGCCACAATATATTTTTAAATTGTAAGAAATTTTAAATTGTAAGAATTTTGGGGGATAATAATTTACTAATACAATTTACTAATTAACCTGTAGCTGGAGGGAGAAGAGGTGGATTCATATCGTATTTGCGTGTAACTGAATATAGAGAATATAAAGAACCCGACTGGAATTAGAGCTCGTCTATTCGATTTCCAATTCCGAACCATTATTCCATTACACCATTCTTACATCTAAGCATACAGCAACTGATATTCCCAAACGGTCCAACTAGATGCTGACATGTCTCAACCAAAAAGCAAGTACTTAGTCTGTTTATTTTTATCTCCAAAATATTGTGTTACTGTGGCAATGAGATAGCATTTGTTACAAGTAATGCGCCTTCACTTAACTAATATATTTCTTTTACACATTTCATCCCAAGCAAGGCGACAATGCCACTAGAATGCAAGAAGGGGGTATACAGGGAGTGAAAATGAATGAAAATGGGGAGGATTGCGGAAAGGACAAAATGCGACAGGTTTCAAGAAGATGAAGTGAAGTAATAGATATCGACTCAGACTGAGGAATCAGAGAGCCGAGTTCGAATTACAGTCGAATCCATTACATTCACTCATGTGCTAATCGTCGTCGTCATCCGTCCGACGGATGACGACGACGATTAGCACATAAGCGCTGTAGGTGCTAGGCTCTCCAGTGCACTACAAGCCTGGGCGGGATATATATGGAGAACTAGGGCTGCCCGGACATCTAGGCCCCTCTCGGCTTTTCTAGCAGAGTCCAAAGGAGAGGTTAAACCAATACAGTTTGGTACCAGCGCGGCTGCAGCAGTTGCTGGAAGGTAGCACAAAGTGCCGTCCATCCGCCTTAGGGACTCCACTCCGGGTTTGAATTCAAAGTTATCCATTACTCCACCGTGCCTCCTAGTAGGTGATGAATTAATTTCCACTCTACAGTCACTTTCCCAAAGACAATCTGTCGCTATTCTATCGTTATTTTCATGGAAGATATTCAGGTGAACGACATTCCTTAATTCCAACAGTTTATTAAGAGCTACAAAGAAAAGGAACTTCTGGAGAACCATGATCACCAAACGCCTTGAAGGGACACGACACATAGTAAAAAGATATGACAAAATTCACTTCCACTTACGGAACATGTATACTTTACAAAGAATAAAATTAATATACAGAATTCATGGTTGTATTTTATTTTACTGCTCGAAGTTATAAATCCAGATTTTTGTTTGTATCTTACCGAAGTTATCTGGATAGGAAGTGCCACACATCAGCCAGATTAGACAGCTAACGTCCGAAGGGGTCAACGCTCTAGGTTTGTACGTGTAGCGATATAGCCAAGGATTTTCGCCTGGCGACATTTCACCAAATGCCATCTAAGAAAAGCCGAAATGTACATGCACATTTACTGTGTTAGATTGTTTTGAATTTGCCAAGAAAGTCATAATATCAAGAAAGAATTGTCTTCATATGGGTGTGTGTGTAGGGTGGTGGCGGCTCGGGGTGTGAACCGGGAGCCAGAGGGGAAGCAGCTAGAAATGTTTGGGGACTACTTAAATGTATTCAAAATATCACGTCCCGAAATTTCCATGCGAATATTACCATAGTCATTTCAAACCGGACAGGGGAGTAAATTTTAATTTCATACAGCATGGTAATATTGTTTATACAGTAATGAAAAAATGATCTTATGAATCTTGTGTAGTTTTGTGATTAGTTTTCATTGAATTGTATGTCAATGTTATAAATAATTCGTCTGGGGTATTTATAAGTGAAGACATTATTTATCATCCCCTCAGTTGCGTCTCAGTCTTTCGGCAGAGTGCACTCAGGGGCAACTCTGTCAAAGGACAGAGTCGCAACTGAAGAAAATCATACTGAGAGGTTCCGGTCCTGAAGAACAGCTGCCCGAGGCCGCGCCATCTCATTGCTCTAGAGAGAGGGATCGGTGCACGCACCCATGCCAGCGCAAACGACGGTTGCGGGGGCTCGGAGACTTTTTGTTCCTAGCCCGGGTGTATGCGCTCGGACTCCTCACATTAAACCAAACTTGTGTCACAACCTGACTTCGTGGTGGGGTTGAGTAAATACAAATTACATTTTTTGAGTAGGTACACGTTTACTTATCATCTCTCAGTTGCGTCTCGGTATTTCGACAGAGTGCACTCAGGGGCGACTCCTTCAAAGGACAGAGTCGCAACTGAAGAAAATCATACTGAGGGGTTCCGGTCCCGGGGAACAGCTGCCCAAGGACGTGCCCACTCATTTCCCTAGAGAGAGAGAGAGAGAGAGAGAGAGAGAGAGAGAGAAAGGAATCGGTGCACGCACCCATGCAAGCGCAACTGACGGATGCGGGGGTTCGGGGAATTTTTGTTCCTAGCCCGGGTGTACGCGCTCGGGCTCCCCACATTAAACCGACCTTGTGTCATAACCTGACCTCGTGAGTGGGTATGGGTTGGTTGAGTAAATATAAATTTATAAGTGAACATCAGATTGGAGACGAATATTCAAAGGTCGCCACAGTTTAATGTTAATATGTAGGTACTTGTTCAATAATGCTAGTAAATACAGAAGACAAACAGCAAGTACGAAGGTAAGTTTCGTGGAAATAAATCCGTGGGAAAACCTTGAGTAAGCATTCGATATGCTTTCTTGGTTGCTGTTCAAAACATGTGTTTTGCTTTCGAAGATAGCGGCCCATCCTGTCAAACATCAACGCTCACGGGACAGATATTTCAGTGGAGAAAGTTGTGTGGCGCGGATAAGAAAGAATAAGGGTTTTGTGTACAATATGTTTGTGACTTTTGATGTACTCGTATTTACCTACTTATCAACCAGTTAAATGACGAATAAATGTGCAGAAAAATAATAAGTAATAAAATAAAATGAAATATGCACGAAAAATATAAATAAAAATATGCAAAAAATAATTTAAATTATGAGGAAAAATGTGTAAAAATAATAAATAATAAAATAAAATATATAAATTATAAACAATAAAATAAAATATGCACAAAAAGCAAATTAAAATATGCAGAAAATAATTTAAATTATCAGGAGAAATGTGCAGAAAAATAAAAATAATAAAATAAAATATGCACAAAAAGTAAATACAAATATGCAAAAATAATTTAAATTATGAGGAAGAATGCGCAAAAAAATAATAAATAATAAAATGAAATGAAATATGCATAAAAAGTAAATAAAAATATGCAAAAAATAATTTAAATTATGAGAAAAAATGTGCAGAAAAATAATAAAATAAAATATGCACACAATGCAAATAAAATAAGCAAAAAATAATTAAAATTATGAGGAAAAATGTGCAGAAATATAATAAATAATAAAATAAAATATGCACAAAAACATAAGTAAAAATATGCAAAAAATAATTTAAATTATGAGGAAAAATTTGCAAAAATGTAATAAATAATAAAATAAAATATGCACAAAAACATAAAATACGCAAAAAATAATTTAAATTATGAGGAAAAATTTGCAAAACAATAATAAATAATAAAATAAAATAAAATATGCACAAAAACAAATATAAATACGCAAAAAATAATTTAAATTATGAGGAAAAATGTGCAAAAAAGTAATAAATAATAAAATAAAAACTGAAAAGTTACGGTATCTCCAGACACATTTTGAGCTGATCCAGTTCTTCCTATCTAATCATGAAATGAGAATTGTCCTGAACGGCTACTCATCTACAACCTTTCGTACTAACGCGGATGTCCCACGGGGCTCCATCCTTGGTCCTACGCTGTTTTTAATTTTCATTAACAACCTTCCCAATGACATCAGCTCTCAACTTGGTATCTACGCTGACAACACTACCATATACTCTTGCCTCGATGGTACAAATGATCAGTTCGACAAGGCCAAAATGGAAAACGACCTCAAAACCGTCGTTAATGGCTTGTTAATTTTAACGCCACCAAAACTAAACTTCTCTCTATTAATCATATGATAGAGCCATTTTTAACTACCATCAACATGGCTGATGCTAACTTCCAGGAAAATGACTCCTTCTCAAGCTTATGTCCTCAGCTGACATGAAGTGGAAATACTATATTTAATCCTTTGCTAAGTTAGCTGCTAAGAAAATCGGTTCACTGTACCGGCGTGCGACAATTATTTTTTCTCCGG